>JBAMCR010000221.1:0-40039 GCA_037075045.1 Mulgravea parasiatica | reverse complement strand
AGCTACCTTCTGCAGATTTCTGTTTGCCTGGTACCTTACCAGTTAAATAATGAGTAGCAACGCACGCCGGGTTTGCTGGTATAATAATAATAATAATAATAATAATAAGAATAATAAGAATAATAATAATAATAATTGTGATGATGCCATTTCAATCCTTTTCTGATGGATATAGGATCAAAAGCTTCGCTATAAAATAATTTTCAGAATCAACAGAGGAGCTAATTCAGATAATAATTGTATTTTATTTAAAAATATATAAAATAGGTATATGAATTATTTCCCAAGTGGCTGATTTATTTATAATATTACTTTTAAACACTTGCTTAACTAAGTTATATATTAAATTTCTAAGATTTTACTTGACTCGTTCAGTTGCCAAATGAAGTTTACGAAATCCTTCAACTGGAATACTTTTTTGGCTTTGGCCAAATTATGAATAACTTTTGCATAAAGTCCCTATTTCCTTTTTTTATTTGGTTTATCTGAATATGTATTTGAAAGACGTGGAACTTTCTTCTTTTGAATATTCCATTGAATCCTTTGAAGAATTGGCCATAAACAGCCTTCACTTTGAATGTGCTCAGCGACAGGTCTCAAGTCGTCAACGAGTCCAAGAGAACAGTTTATCGCTTTAAGCGCTGCACAGCGGGAAGCAATTCAGTGAACCCAAGCTGGAACCTTCAGCTAAACCCTTTTTGGGCACTGACGATGACCGATCTGCAGCTGTTGCAGCTGTTACTGCTGCTGCTGTTGCTGTTGCTGTTGCAGATACTGCTGCTGCTGTTGCTGTTGAGCCGGACACAAATACCTTGCCCACTTTTATGGGCTATCATTAAATTATTATTGGAGGTGGAGACGGGATTGGGGATTGAGAATTGAGGATGCTGATGGGGATGGAGATGAAGATGGGAATCAGAATGGGAACGGGAATGGGAATGGGAATGGGGATGGGTATTTGTATATGGCACAATGTTGCCAGACGCTTCTTTTATGGTTGCGACTGGGGGGACTTTTTGCATTTCACTTTAATTCAAAACGACTTAATTTCTTTTGGTAGCAAACGAATGCAACCCGCAGCGACCTTTCATGATGCGAGAAATGCGAGAGCAGCGATCGGTGCGAGTGAGAAAAGTGGGGAAAATGGAGAGAAGTGAGAAATGCGAGAAATGCTTATAAATGCTCAATGCGCGTAGCCGATTAATTGCACATAAAAATTAACAACAATCAGCTGAAACAGCAGCAGCAGCGGCAACAATAACACCTGACAATACCGCGGCCCCAACAACAACAACAACAACAACAATCATAGTTATCACACCTTTTGGCCACGACGCGTCGTAGCGCAACATCTCAACAATGTTGCACTTTGTATGGGCTGGCAGGCAACAAAAATGTTTTTTATGTGCACCAAATTGAGTCATAAAATGCATTTCCACCTCCGTCCATGGAAGTGAAACCGAAAAACTGGAATTCGAATTGAGAATTGGTATTGGAATTGGAATTGGAATTGGAATTGGAATTGAAGCACCAGTTGGAGGAGATGGAGTTGGCGATGGAGTTGCAGTTGGCGGGCCAAGTTGGAGCCGAAAGTGCAACCAACTGTGGATGTTGGGCAACGCTGGACTGGCGGCTCTTAAGCGATGCATTTGAAATGCGTTAAGCATATTTTTATGGGCCATGCAAATGTATTGCCCGGGGGCCCGCCGTTTAGCGAGGTTGCGCTCCTAATTAGGTTTTAGGTGCCTGTAATAAGGATGCGTCCCAGGAGCTTATCTATCACATAAATTATGTGCAACATTCAAGCATATTTTTGAAATCCCGACTTCGTTTTGGCCTCTACGGCAATTTACCATTAAAAGACAAATTTTTGTATTGTTTTCTTTTAGAATTCTATTTTATGATATCAAAAATTGGCAAAAAATTCCAGAAAATATTTATTTATTTAAATTTTGTTTATTATTTTAACCCAATTTGTTTGTCTCTTTCTTTATATTATATTTATAAAAATTTCTTCTTTTTCTTGTAATTGTATTTTATTTAGTTTCATTCATTTCTCTCGTCGAAGTCCACGGGATGCGTAGGCGTCCGCTTTTAGCCAGCTCTTGCTGTGATATGTATGTATGAATATACATACCATACTTATGTGTGTAAGTATGTATGTATGTATCTTTGGCACGATCCACGCTTCAATATTAGCAAATTTATAGCAACCGGCAACTGAAACTGGCAACTGGCAACTGAAACTGGCAACTCGCAACGGACAGCTCGAGAGGCCGCAGGAGTCGGGGAAAATTTGAAATGTTTTATGGGCAGAGAGACTAAAAATTTGCCCAAGTCCAAGCGATAAGAGGAGTCGAGCGACACAGCAACTTAATGACTAACGACGACAGCTAATTGCCAGCAATGTCGACTATTTGATACCCTAATCCCTGTCCCCTGTCCAGCTACCAACAATCTGTAGCAAGCTGCAGATGATCGCCAACAGAGCCGATTCCAATTTGGTCAACGAGATGCATGCAGCAAGGTGAGGTGTTGATTGTGGCCTTTTGTGAACCACTCAGCACTCAGCATCTCAGGCAAGTGAGCGACTGGAGAATTAAACAACTAACATATTGAACAACTTATGTATGTACATATTGAACAACTGAAGCATTGAGCAACTGTTCCTTGGGGCCATAAAATGCTTTGCACAGGTGCCAAAATAATTTTCGTTGCCAGGCTGAGCTCCCTTGTTTAGATACGTTGAATTTATAGGCTCAAGGTGGCACTAAAAATTTAAATTGCGGCCATTTAGTGGCCAACAGCAACAACAGCAACAACAAAAACAACAGTAACAACAACAACAACAACAACTAGCGCACATCAAACAATTTCAATATAAACGAGCGCCGGGACATCTTTTATTTATTTATTTGATTTTTGCTTTTTTTTAACGCTCCGTCGCGAATTTAAAAGGAAAAAGGTATCTCATAAAATTGTGCGAAGTTGCATATACACATACCATATATGATATGATATAATATAATATATTGTATAAATAATATAGTATAATATATTATATAAAGAAATATTGTAATCGATCTTAAAAATTCGAGAATAATCCCCAACCTTGTCATTATTTTATTTAATCTTTAATTCATACAGTATTAAATTATTTTATTTAAATTTTGAAAATATGAACATCAACATAACTTATAAATATCAATTCGGAATTTTATTAGGACATCCCCACTGCCATTTATAGGGTATCCACTTAGCTGAGCACGTTTTAGTATAGGGGATTTTTTTAAAGACATTTTATGAAGTTTTGCTTTAAATTTCCAGTTGTTGCTTGTTGTTCTTGTTGTTCTTTATGGTGTTGTTGGTGTTGTTGTTGTTGTTGTTATTGTTGTTGTTATTGGTGTTGGTGTTGGTGCGCTGGCTGATCTGGAGCAGCGATAAATTGGAGCCACCTTTGTTGACAAATCAGTTGATGTTGCGTCGGCGCACGCTCTGCCGGTCGCTCGGTCTATGTAGAGCCGGCAGACCCTTTGTCACCTATAAAGCCCATTTACCCCCACGTTGCGATCCGGATTGTGGACCCCAATGGGTCGGTTGGGACTGGATTGGATTGGATCGGATCGTAACGGAACGGATCGCATCGCATTGCATTGCATTGCATCGGATCGGATCGGATCGGTTGGTCTTCGTCATCGTCATCGTTGCGAAGGGCAACACATTAAAAGTAAATTAACTTATCAGCGACAACGATCAGTTATTTTATTACGTTTGTCCACGCAGTAACACGAACATTATAATATCAAAGATGCCGATTAAGATTCTCAACGTAACCGAGCGAGATGGACAAAGATAGAGAGAGAGAGAGAGAGAGAGAGAGAGAGAGACAATGTCACAGGCAGGCAAAGATGCAAATACAGACGAAAGCACAGACACAGATACAGATACCAGATACAGATACAACGAAATGAGCCAAAGTGTCACACATACTCAAAGGATTGGTCTTTACTTTTGTTGGTCTGTTGGATTTTGCCTCTAAGAGAACACGATAAAAATCGAAATTTTCAACTAATTTTTTAATTAGACATAGAAAATTGTTGGAATATAAACCGTTTACTATTGCCACACAAGACTTCCATATTTATTATAATTTTTGTAGTTTCGAATATTACATAAATACCAAATCAAAAACTAATTATGCAGAATATTTTGGAATGAAGTTTTAATATTCAGAAAATATTGCTTATGCTAAGATAAATAAATATATTAATACAATTACTTGTACTTTTTATTTATATTTAAAATTAAATTGAACAAATCATTTGATTTGCAATAGATTGAAAATAAATTCTTTATTATTATTATTCACAAAATAAAATGTTAAATGCATTTTCCGTTTATTGGAAATTAATAAATACCATTTGAATGCGTCTACTTTCTTTTATTCCCTGTCTTTTTTTGCGCAGGGGGTTGTTAGTTTTTCTTTTGCAGTCTGTCAGGGGGTGAAAGGAGGCTGCTGCGGAAATTGTTAACAACGGACACAAATATTGATTCAACAAATTCCTGAGCTGGTTAACAAACACGCTAATTAGATAGCGAACCGCAAAATTGGCAGAAGCTATATACAAAGAAAGAGTGAGAGTCAGAGAGAGAGAGAGAGAGAGAGAGAGAGAGAGAGAGAGAGAGAGGATGGAGGTAAGAGATGGATTAGCGGAGAGCAAGAGCTTCCTGCAGCGATTACACGAATGCGACCGGAAAAACTGGCAAGTGGCCAGTTCATGCCAAGAAAATGACCAAGAGACAGGGCACGAGGGGTTATGAGATGTGGAACTGGAAACTGGAACTGCAACTGGAACTGGAATTGAGCCTGGGCAACCAGATAGATGGACAGACAGATAGGGACAATGGCAACTGTGCCTTTGCGGTTTGCGACTTTTATTGTATTCAGTTTGTACAATTATTTTAAGCATTCAATTGGAATTCGACCGCAGAGCGCACCGCAAGGATATTTGCCCAATGGCAATTATATGCATTTAAACGCAATAACCGTCATCAGCCAGGATAAAACTATGAATAAAGCCGACGAGTAGATAGACAGTCAGACAGACAGATAGACAGACAGTCAGTTGGTGAGTCAGCCTTTTGATCCTTGGCAGAATCTAATTATTTTAAATTGTGCGCCCCGCAATTGAAGTGCGCGCATGCGTTGTATCGTGTCCTGTTTTGTCCTGTCTGGTCTTGTCAGTTGCTGCTCTAATTTCGTTGCGCCTTTTGCCACTAACCGCATTAACATCAGCTAATGACCTGACCTAACCTGGCCAGGCCTGGCCTGAGTTGATCCCAAGCCCAATTTCAATTTTAATTCCCACTTCCACTTCTAATTCCAGTTCTAATACCAATTCCAAGTCCGAATCAATATCAATCAAACGTTTGCCGCTCGACAAATTGCATTTGAGTTCTCTTTGAGTTTTCGGTTCCCGGACTCCTGACATCATATCGTATGTATGCGTATGTAGGCTATTCAGTTCTACGATTCTTAAGTTATTAGGTTTTCTTTTTTTTTGTTTTTCCTTTTTTTTGGTTTTTTTTTTTTTTGTTTTTTGTGGTATTGTTGTTGGGTTTGGGACTGCTACGCACATCCGCTTTTGAGAAGTAATTAGTCTTGGGCTAATGCTGCCGGTGGCAACATGTGGCCAGTTTCTGCTATTGGCGTGAAATTTTAATTGGCGCTTCTGCTCAGTCATTTGAACCCTCCTCAGAACAGTAGCTGCCCGCAAGCCAAATAGGGCTGTCCACCTAATGGCCAAAACAAGTTGGCATCATTGCGACATACATACATACATGCGTAAGTGTTGTATGTACATACAGAGGTGTTGCAAACACTTTCAAAAGGGTTACAGTTCCCAAATTCCCAATTTTAGTTTTTCGCCTCACAACCAAAACTGAAAACAATATTTTAATTTAATGTTTTTTATTATTTTTTGAGCCAAGAAAAAGCGAACCAAATACATATTTAAATATTATATATATTTATAAGCAACAAATAATTATACAAAATAAAAAATATAATTATGAAAATATGGTTTCTATTTATAACGACAAATTTAAAAAAAAAAATACAATTTTAATTTTTTAACTTAAATAAAATAAAATTTAAAATATATGAAAAAAAATAAATATTTAATTAATTTAATGAAAGGCTGATTTACAAAATAACTTTTGCTTTTTAGTTTCGATGCTTGTGCCAAGCTAGGTAATTAACAGACAATAGTTTGTTGATTATTTCTAGAATTGTTAAAAATTGATTAAAATATAATCTCAATTGGAAAAAATACTTCGCTTCTTAATTTTAATTAAAAGTGCTTAATGGTTATATTAACATTTCTTTTTATGTTCTAATTCAAAAACCTTCCGTGAAGAGGAGAATAATTCCTAAAAGTTTATAAATACTTTCTTGAATCACCTCATGATCATAATTTACAGTTATCAATAATATTTAATAATATTGCAGTATTAGAAGTAAAATATCAAAAATTCATATATTTTAATAAACATTGTAGAGCGGCTCCGTATAATTCGAAATCGAAAAAAATAAATAAATATATATATATATATATATAAAACTAAAATTTTTAGTTTTAAAAAAAGTACATAATCTTATTTTTATTTTTTTTTAATATTTTATTCCGTTAATAACTAGTCTGTTTTTAAAGAGAAAATGTCGATAAAAGCTTGAGATACATTTGTAATTTTTTTCTACAGTTAAGTTTGATTTGTTTATGAATAATATAAGAATAAATGTAAATAAATTCAAATAATACAAATAATTTGGTTTTATTTTAAAATATACAAAAGGATATGCAGGTTAATCCATATAGCACATACACCCCTGTCCATCTGTTTTTCCGTTATAATAGAAACATTCAATTTACAATTATTCGTTTATTCTTTTTCGCTTTGTTTTTTTTTTTTTTTTTTTGGTTTTTTTGAAGTATATTTTATGTAGATTTGGGGTTATAAAACGATTAGTGATCCTTTTTTTTAAAGTCCTTGCCATAACATTGTAAGTGCCGCAGCCGAAATATGTAGAGGGCGCCATTTTGTAGGCCCCCGAGCGCTGCTAACGCAACAAGGCGCCAACTCGCTTGTTGTGCTGTCCACTTGCCAAATCGCAACCTTTGCTTCGCGCCTTCGTTTGACCGACATTCGCTTTTTCGCTCTTCTCCTTGCTGCTCTCTCACTCCCTCCCTCTCTCTCTCTCTCTCTCTCTCTCTCTCTCTCTTACACACACACACACTCTCTTGCCATAAAAACTGGCCTCGAAACTCACCATAGGAGAGCGCGTGTTGAGTTTGCCACCGCCAGCAACATGGCGTTGCGAGTAAGCGAGACAGCAAGTGTGCAAAGAGCAACGCAAAAAGCATGTGCCAGACAAAATGAGACAGCACGGCACTTTCTCGCTCTCTGCCTGTCTCGCTTCCACTCACGTTCACGTGCAGCCACCACCATAAGCAGCTAGCTGGCCACCACCTATGACAAAGTGGCAAACGGAACAAACACAACAACAACAACAACAACAACAACAACAAAACAGAAACAATAAAATATTTTGCTGCTATTGTCGCTGCTGCGCTACTGAGCCGTTGCGTCGCTGCTCTGCTCTGGTCTGCTCAGCTCTGTGCGACGCTGTGCGGCTCCGTACGGCTGTGGCGCTGCAGGTGCGTTTAGTCTCGTTTTGGCAGTCACAGCGCGACGTTGCAGTTAGCGCTGGCGGCGGTTCAACATTCAAAAGTTCAGCTCAAGCTTCACGTCGAACCAAAACTTTAAAAATTTTTAGTGCGAGCAACAACAACAAAAAATATTTAATAATAATAATATATAGAAAATATTAATGACAGCGGAAAGAGCGGCGTGCAACAGAAATTGCGTTGTTTCATATATTTAATTAAACATTTTTTTAATTGTGCATTCGTGTGAATAATTGATAGTGCATTCAAATAGTATTCGTTGCGGCCGCCGTTGGCAATGAAAGACTCAATGAGCATATTAACCCAAACGCTGCCCACAACTACAGCGTCCAGCGAGCCGTTGCCCCTACATTTATATTCGCATTCGAATTCGCATTCGCATTCGCATTTGCATTCGCATTCGCATTCGTATTCGCATCAACATCATCATCATCATTATCCGCTGCATCCACCGACGGTCAATATGTCCATGTCGACCTCATCCAATCTGAAGCCAAATAGATCCCGCTTCATGATTAATGACATTTTGGCGGGCAGCGCGGCCGCTGCTAGCGCTGCTGCCTTCTATAAGCAGCAGCATAGCAGCAACAACAATAACAACAACAACAGTATAAATAATAACAACAACAATAATCATAATAATAATAATAATAATAATAATAATAATAATAATAATAATAATAGTAACAATAATATTAATAACAATAATGCTGAGCATTTGGAAACGGAAGCAGATGCAACAACGCCGCCTGGTTCGGTTTTGGGATTGGCGCCACCGCCACCGCCTCCACATCAGACGCCGCAGCAACCACATCCTCACCCGCTGGCAGCGGTGCATGCCCATCATCCGCATCCACATATGCATCCACATACACATACACATCCGCATACACATCCGCACGCTAAGCTACCGCATCTGAGCGCCAACGGATTGAATGTGGCGCAATATGCGGCGGCCATGCAACAACATTATGCAGCCGCTGCTGCTGCAGCGGCGGCACGCAACAATGCCGCAGCAGCGGCGGCAGCAGCAGCAGCAGCGACGGCCGCGGCAGCAGCTGGAGCCGGCGATATACCGCCGCCGCCGTCGGCTGAACTCGATGATAGCAGCGATTATCACGAGGAGAACGAGGATTGCGATAGCGATGAGGCGGGCAGCGGCGGCGGCGGCGGTCACATGGATGATCACAGCGTTTGTAGTAATGGTGAGGTGAGCTTCTGTATTATTTTGGGCAACGTGGGGGGAGGGGGGAGGAAGGGGCCGCGATTAACCAGGCAATAGCTAGAGTGAGAACCCTTCTGACCATTTCTACAAATTTCATAGAGAAATTGATTACAAACAATGAAAACTTTCTTAAAATATTAATTTATATATATACATGTATATATATATTCATTTGACAATTCTTATCTTTTGATGGATCGGGAATATATTAAAAATATATATTCAAGAAACAAAAATTTATAATGTTGGATGATATTGTCAAAGAACTCGTATGACCACAAATTATTTGCCTCTTATGATGTATTAATTTGAATTATCTAAGTTCCAAGCAAATTGCAAAAGTTATTTCACATAATTAAATTATTACAAATAATTATAATTTTATTTGTAAGAAATATATTTTACATATTTCGCCATTAGGTAGACAATTAAATTAAAAAAAAGAAAGATAATAATATGCAAGAAGGGAATTCATTAATTAAACTAATTAAACGAACTTGCAACTTGATGGAAAGTATTAATTAGTTAATGTACATCAATTACAATATACAAAAAGTACAGTGATATATTATATTAATTTACAAACAATTTGAAAATGCAAAATTAATATAGAATTGGAAATATAAAGAAAACATTAGAGCATTTATTTCGAGTTTTGCATTTTTTAAACTCTAAAGAGAGGAACGTTGATAAGCAACTCAATAAAATAGCCATTAATTTCATTTGAAAAAAATTAAAAATATGTTCACATATATATACATATCTTGTACTTATAAATTATATATGGTATATACAAGTACATATGTATATAAGTTATTAATTCAAAGAGTCTCGGGCTTCACTAATTCTATGTTTTTATTTCCAATATTAAATAATGGATTAATTAAATTTGTATTATTTCATGACATGTCTCTAGGTTATCGCTATGCCTGTCTTTCTGTCTATCTACCATCCGTCCGTCTCTTATGTCTGTCTGTCTGTCTGTCTGTCTGTTAGTATGTATGGCTGTCTGGGTGGGTGAGCGTCATGCCAAGTTCGTTGCCTGAGTCTTTTGTTTATGGCGGCTCACTCGTTTTACAAAACAAACTGTAAAAATTGCATGAACATGCCATGTTCTACTTGTTGTTGTTGTTGTTATTGTTGTTGTTGTTGTTATTGTTGTTGTTGTTGTCGGTTTTTGTTGGTTTTTGTTTGGGGAGTGGGGCGGCACGTAGAGCTTAGCCTATGCTGAAAAATTGCATTTTCACGCTTTGTTTGTTTTCCCCGCTGCCTTCCATTTCCATTTGGCATTCTCCATTCCTAAATGTGCATTTGTTTGCTAGCAAAATTATTTAAACAGTAAGAGACAACAAAAACAATAACTGCAACAACAACTGCAACAGCAACAGCAACAGCAACAACATAAGAATCACTGCAATAAAAGATAATGGCAGATCTGTGGGCGTGGCTCCCAAGCGGGGGCCGAACATTGAAGCTCTTGGATTTTACAAAACAAAACGCAGTTTTAACTTTTTGTTTTTTTTTTTGTTCTGGTTTTTTTATTTTGAGGTTGGACAAAGAGCTAATTATATATAGTTAGCAGGAAAATAAGCAGAATGAGCTAAATGCTGTCTCTACTTTTACTCTCTCTCTCTCTCTCTCTGTCTCTCTCTCTCTCTCTCTCTTTCACTGTCTCACTCTTTGGCAGAGTAAATCTCTTTGACGTCGACTACAAAACTGACAATCATTTAATTGTGCAAATTGTTATAACAAAAACAATAAGAAAAATGCACTCGAGCCATTTCATACAGACGCCAAAGGCAGTGTTTTTGTGTGTGTGCGTGTGTGTGTGTATATGTATGTGTTTTGCCAGATGTATCTGCACACTCTCAAGCATTTATTACAGCCATTTCCTGTGCACAATTGCAATTTCATAAACGGTAGTAGCAGCTTGTTTGGCCCTTGGCTCTGGCTTGAATTGCCTGGCCTAAAGCAGAATGATAGAGAATAAGAAAGAGAGAGAGAGAGAGAGAGAGAAAGAAAAAGAGAGAGACAGAGAGAGAAAAAGAGAGAGATATATATAAAAACAAGGAGTTGCAATGCACAAATAATTTGCCTGGAAGCAGCGAAAGCGATCTTTCTTTGAATTCAAACTTCAGTTGAAAAAAATGTTTTAAAAACTTTTTTCGCTACGTTTTTTTTCCTGTTAGTTTTTTTTTGGAAATTATTTTGTTGGCCAATTGTATTTGTTAGCGCCTCAGGTGCCATCAAATTAACAAAACAAAAAAAAAACAGCAAAAAAGGAAAATGTTCAGTTTATTAAAAAAAAAAACGGCTGTTGTTTAAGTTTTGGTGTTTTCTGTTTTCAGTTTTCAGTTTAGAATGATATAGTTGGATGGGCTTTAACACTTGGCAAGTTTTCGTTTTAACTAATTTAACGCTTGCGAGCTGGCCAAAAAGGTAGCCCTTTGGTTCAAGACGCTTATCGGCTAACCACAATCAGATAAATTTACATAAATTTTATGTACTAAATGGCAAACGAGCAGCCAAAGAAAAACCTGTAAAGGGGTGGCCATTACGCCGGCAACGGGAATGAAAACGCTAATGGGTAATGCCAAAGAGAATGGAAATGGGAATGGGCATGGACATGGGTATGGGCATGGGTATGGGCATGGGTATGGGCATAGGTATGGGCATAGGTATGGATAAGAGTAAGGGTAAGAAGACTGGGCCAAGTTTAAACATTTTGCTACACATTTTTATTACACTTACACACACACACACACACACACATATGTATATACACAGAGAGCTTTGTGGAGGACCTGCTAGAGCAGTAACTGGTAACTGGGGGTACTGGAGGGCAAAGGAGCCGCCGTCCAGAGTGCCAACTGCAGACGTTAACGTTGTGAACGGAAACGGCAATTGCATTGCCATAAACGACATGCCTCACCTTGTCCACCTTGTTCACATTTGGCCATGTTAGCTGCAGTGTGATACAGTTAGAAGCTGAATTAGCTATAGATAAGATTGAGTGGCATTATAGCTAGATAAGTCAAGAATTATGATAACTGACTCAATCCGCCCGCCTTTGACCATTTCAGGTGCCAAAGATGATGATGGCAATAGCATTAAGAGTGGCTCCACCAGCGACATGAGCGGTCTGAGCAAAAAGCAACGCAAGGCGCGCACCGCATTCACGGATCATCAGCTGCAGACGCTGGAGAAGTCCTTTGAGCGGCAGAAGTATCTCAGCGTGCAGGAGCGTCAGGAGCTGGCTCATAAGTTGGATCTAAGCGATTGCCAGGTGAAGACCTGGTATCAGAATCGCAGGTCAGTTGGCGCCTCTGCCGCACCCCGCATCGCCCTATCGATGAATTCAATATACAATATCTTAATAGAATTCCTTTTTCTCCATTTCACATTTTCTTCATCAGAACGAAGTGGAAGCGTCAAACGGCGGTGGGTCTGGAGCTGTTGGCCGAGGCTGGAAACTTTGCGGCCTTTCAGCGTCTTTATGGCGGCTCACCGTATTTGGGCGCCTGGCCGTATGCGGCCGCTGCCGGCGCTGGCGCAGCGGCAGCCGCACATGGTGGACCGCCGCATTCCAGCATTGATATCTATTATCGTCAGGCGGCCGCTGCAGCAGCCATGCAGAAGCCGTTGCCGTATAATCTGTATGCGGGCGTGCCAAGCGTGAGTGTTGGTCCGCTGGGGGCTGCCGCGGCGCCCTTCACACATCTCTCCGCCTCCAGTTCATTGTCATCGCTGAGCAGCTACTATCAGAGTGCAGCGGCCGCTGCCGCAGCTGCCAACGGTGGCGGTCCCGTTGTGCCGCCACCTCCGGTAACGGCAGCAACAGCGGCAGCGGCAGCAGCAGCAGCTGGCATGGCCATAATACATAAGCCGCAACCGCTGACCTCATCGCCGTCGGGCGGACAGGCGTTGGGCTGCAGCGGCAGCGCATCGCCCGCGCATCCGCCATCGACGCCCAGTCCGACGCTCAATCCGGGCAGCCCGCCGGGCAGATCCGTGGACAGTTCGCAGGCGCAGTCCGATGATGAGGATCAGCTCCAGGTGTGAAGCGGCCAAACGTGCAAAGAAAAAGGCCGATAAACCGCAACAACAACAACAACAGCAGCAAAAACAACAACAAAGAAAAAACTCAAATACAAACACAAAGATTTCTAAAACTTTTCAAAAAACTTGTTTTTAAAAAAAACAACAAAAGCAAATGGCTGAGTGTGTGTATGTGTGTGTGTGTGAGCGTGTGCGTGTGCGTGTATGTGTATATGTATATATATGTAAATGTGTATATGTACATTATGTGCACAACTTAATTTATTTGTTTGCTTTTAGTAATTTATTAAACAAAAACAATTAAAAAACACGATCTTTTTATTGTTTGTTTTTTTTACATTTTTTTTTTTTATTATTTTGTAGGTTAGATTTTAGAGATATATCGTACGATCCATAAATATTTATTTGAATGTTGTAAAAATTAGCAGCCAAACAACTAAATTAACAATAATAATAATAATAATAATAATAATAATAATAATAAAAAGAAAAGAAAGAAAAAATACAAAAAACCAACAAATAAAACAATGCGCATAGTTAAGCTAACCGCAACATGTATTATCGTAATTAATATTAACATTAAATAGAAATTTTTTTTAGTGTTTTTTTTTTAAATTAATTAATTATAGAATAAACATGCTCGTTGTATTTGTAATGTAAATGTAATCTAATAATTTTTTTGTCTAAATAAAAATAATAGAAATATAATTACCAAACGGAAAGTGTGAGAAGAGCAGAGAGTTTGAGAATTTGTGAGAGAGAAAAAGAGAGGGCACGTTTGTGTGTGTGTGTGTGTGTGTGATAGAGAGAGACTTTTGCCGTGCAGTTGGCGGCGTCAATTAAAATAATGAACGGTAGCAATTTACAAGCGGTAAGAGAGACACATGGGGTCTTATATTAAGAGCGGGGTAAGAGCGTGTTTGAGGTAGAACGCGGAGTTCGGAGGACGAAGACGAGGACGACGACAAGAACTAGAATGAGAACGAGGACGAAAAGGAAAAGGAGAAGGAGAAGGAAAATGAGAACGAGAACGATGACGACGTGCGAGCCAACCCCTAATGGTAATAATTGCATGCAAAATGCATTTAACCGCAATTAGTGCATTTATTAGGCCAAAAGCTGTAACCGAGTTGCTTTGTATATTGAATACGTGTTTGCTGGCATATACAATACATATGGACAGTTGTCCAAGAGCTGTGAAATGCAACTGCAACTGCAACTGCCACAAAGAGAGCTAACCTGGCTGCATTGCGTGCATTTTGTGCCACATGCAAGCAGCGCTGCAGGCAAAAGCCAAGGCAAACCTTCAAGTTTAACTAAAGGACACCTGACCAGCTGACCTAAAACTTTTGGCCTAAAAACAAACGAGCATATCGAATCAAACAGTCAACAGAACAGAATATAAAATACAAAAAGCAACAAGTACCCGATGGAGCTTATCCAGAATAGATAATACCCGAAAACCCGATCTCAACAATGATATGTGCCCCTCAGCACCCTTTTACACCACGGACACGAATTATCTCATTAATATTGATGTGGTATATGTATATGGTATATTTGAAAATACTTTTTCAATTTACATATATGTATACAAGTATTTTTGAAATTGTTTTCTAAAACTCTATTTATTTTTTAATTTTTTAAATTTGTTTTTCAAGTGAATTCTTGAATCAAAATTTACATTTTTATTTACAAAATTTAAATTTCCATTCTTAAGTTTTTTTTTTGTTTTATTTGTGCGTCTGGAAATTTGTTGTAGTGTATCCATGCTGTCACTGTGGCAGACACAAAGGTGCACCATCGTGCACCCTATGCAACATGCTCGTAACATTTTCTGCTGCACGCTTCTTGGCAATACGGCAATACACGCGCGTTTCTCTGTTTTGCGCCTTCGCCGGCAAATTGGCTGCAATGTTAAATGTTGTTGGTTTAAAACAAAAGCGACGCTTGGTAGGACAATAAAATGCAATGGCCAAGAACAACCGACAACCAACAGCCAACAACCAACAGCCAACAGATGGGTGGGTCGCAGGGAGCGAGACGTAGGTAGATGTAAATTTGCTTGTGCAGCGGGAAGGGAGGAGGGGGGAGGGGGTCTTGGGCAACCGTTCATTAAAGACAAATGACATAAACCTGCACCCTGAAAGCACCATTCCTCCTCCTCCTCCTCCTCCTCCTCCTCATGCAGCTCCTCCTCTCGGTCCTCTCTCCCCTGTCCACTGTCCTGATACCCTATCTGCCTACGGGCACGCTCAATTAAACATGATCGTTGTCGGTAGCCAAATGTTGCTAATTAGTGTTGGCAATTGGCGAAATTGGCTCGACAAAGTGATGGAAATTGCGAACAGTGTTGGTCAATAGAATGCGAGAGATCCTCCTACCTACGATAAATTCCCAACTTTTTATTTAACGTAATTTCAAAACAATTTCACTCAAAAACTTCAGCTCGAGTTCTTTGTTTTGTTCATTTTCAAAAACTAAAATTATTTAAAATTAAAATTAAAAATTATTAACATTGAAATAAAAATAAAATTGTTGTTAAATAAAACAATTAATTTCGTCTAAGTTTTGCCAGTTTCTCGAGAAATTGTAATTGTTTTCTGCGTTCTCTGCGAAATTTGAGTAGTAGAAATAAAAAACAATAAAATTATTCTATATAAAAATATTATTTAAATTAAAAATTTGTTTTATTTGAATCTAATTTTGTTTATAACAAATAAATATGGCAAATCTATTAAATAATTTAGATAAGAAATGCAAAAATAAATGAATAATTAAATCAGCAAAGATAATGTCAAGTATCAGATAAATATATACATCTGTATATTTACATATACATAAATGTGTGTATCTCTGTATATGTGTATATGATGTATCTGTAAGATAATATTGAACGATATCTCTTAGTGAGATTGAAGCAAGCAATTATTCCAGGGCAAAAATAATGGTGTAAATAATAATTTCATGTATAAATTAAGGATGTGAATAATAAGGAGCACGAGGAGGAGAATGTGTGTGTGTGTGTGTGTGTGTGTTTGTGTCTGTGGATATTGACAGGGAAATGTAGGGGGGTGCATGTGTGTGTGTGTGTGTGTGTGTGTCTGTGGCTTGTCATTGTGCTTATGATATGTATCGATATCATCAGCATCGAGGTATACTTTTGGACGTTCGTTTGATATGCAAACTTTGGCATCTGATGGATGGATAGATGGGCGTCCGCTGGGGATTGCGAGTGCGTTTGCGATTGGGGACATTGCCGGGCGCATTTACGAAATGAAGCTGAATTATTGGCTGCTTACTGTGCTGTAACATCAATTTGCATGGAAATCAGCAGCAAACCGCCGCATGTCAAAGTACAAGTAGCAACCACTGTGGTGGCCACCACCCACCACCCACCACCCACCACTCACCACCCACACACCCATGTATCCATGTATCCATGTATCCACGTATCCACGTATCCATCGGCAGAGCGACAAACCGACAAACCCTTGCACCCTCTGGCCACACGTCAGACAGTGTTTCTCCACAAAACATACGTAAACATAAACTTCAATTAGTCGCATATTTTTGGGGGATATGCCACATTCCCAAATTCCCACCAATCACTCAATCCATCAATCCACCAATATCTCAAACCGAGCTGGCACCACAATTCGCTTAAGCAATCAACTTGGTCACAAATTTGTGGTGAGCGATGGATGAAAGCTGAAAACAGAACTTTGGCCAAGGGGCTGCAGCAAAAGCCTGCAAGGTATTCCCAGCAAAAGCAACAACAATAACAGCAGCAACAACAACAACAACAACAGTAACAACAACATTAGCAACAAATTCACAATCAAAAACAATAATAAAATGTCACAATGGATTTCCTTACGATTCTTGAGTAAATCACTTGCACTTACTGACTTTAAATCTTTCTCTCTCCCTCTCTCTCTCTCTCTCTCTCGCTCTCTCTCCCCCTCTTTGCACTCCTCTCTATCTGAAATCCATTTTTATTCTATAAATTTACAATAACTATAATCGTATATTTTAATTTTTAATATTTTAGATTTTTTTGCCCTAAGAGTCTTAGGCTAAGAGAGACAGACAGGCAAACAGACAAGCGGACAGACATGAATCTCTAAATTGGAAATTGGTTTGTTGTATATTATACATACATATATAATATATATTTTGATCAGAATCGGGTACCTTATCTTTTTTGTGATATTCAAATTAGTTTTTGGAACTTTATCAGCCATTTATTCTTTATGATTTTTAATTATTAAACTTTACTATAAAATAAATAAATAAATACAAAAAAAAATAAATCTATTAAATCTATCTATCCCGACACTATGTATGTCTACATATATAAGAGCTATATCTGATAAATTTATACAAACATATAGAAAATATTTTTAGCCGTATTGTTAATGCTAAACTGATTCAATTCAATTCAAAATTATATTATTATTTAACATAAATAGGATTAAAACAAAAATAAAATAAAGCTGCGAAATTAAATCTAAATCGAAAAGTTATAATTTTTTGTTTAATTGTAATGTAATAGTTATTATTGGTTAACTTAATAAATAAATAAATAAGAATATAAAAACAAACCTCTGTTGAATAACGCGATAATATTGAATATTTGAAAATGTTTATTAATTTTAAATTATTTATTTATTATTGTGCTTTCGTAGTATTTTGTTTATGCTTCACATTAATTTGTTTATTTATTTATTTATGCTTTGCTTTACTTTGCTTTGCACTCGTATTATTATCTTAAGAGCTTTTACCAACTAAACACAGAGAGCAGGAAAATTTAGTTGGTTGAACGAGCGGACCGGAAAAACGCCCACGATTTGGAATTTTTTCGTTTTTCATTTTTTCGTTGTTTTCTGTTTTTTTGTTTTTTCATTCTACTAGTTGTGTTGCTTTTATTGTTGTTTTTGTGAAGAAAAGGGTTGAATGGAAATTGCAAACGGAAGAAGAAATTCCACTGCGAAGACAGCCTATGCTAAGCTGCAATTTACTCTGCTCTGCATTTAGTTAAACAAATCTGTTATTTATAAATCAAAATAAACAAATTAAAAAGAAATACACAATTTTTATTTGAAATTAAAATAAATGCATTAAAAATATAACTAAAAAAATTAACTTTCCTTTTTTTTATTAAATTTTTGCTGACAAATTCTGATTTTGTTTTGTTGCATTTATTATATAATATTTATATTTATATCTATAGTATATTTAATTTTTTGCTCTTTTCGATTGCATTTCCGCTGTCACCTGCCATATGGCACTTATCAGAATGTGGCCTCAGGCCAGGGGCAGAGAGAGAGCGTTACGGATGGGCGAGGGGCGTGTCATGTGGGCGGTATTATTAATGATAGTTTTGAATGCGTCCGCTTAACTGACACATCTTGGCCACAAGCGGCAAGGGAAGGGGAAGGTGAAGGGGAAGGGCGATTATCGTACGCCCCATGTAATTTGTCACATTTTGCAAATGTTTTTTAATTCATTGTTGTTGTTGTTGTTGCTTTGTGGGTTTGTTAGTTATTTTTATTATAATTGTTGCACATGTGTGTATTAGCACTTATACATGCACACACACACACACACACACACAAACACACATACACATTATTTTCAATATGTAATTTTAATAATAAAATCATTTGGTTGTTAGCGGAAATTGCGCTTAATTGCCGCCACGACCCACAAACTTGTCCAATTACAATATTAAATATTCGAATTGTATGATTTCAGTTTGAGTATAATTTTTTTTTATTTCAAAAATTATTATATTATTTAATATTAGTCAGACTGTGAACTGCAGCAATTCTGAGGGTATTCACGAGCCGAGTTTCGCCTAATAGCACGAGCTGAAGCTCAACAAACGCCTAAAAGGCGGCATGCTAATTTCATGTGTTTGTTTTTTACAGCGATTATATTCAATAATTGTGTGCATTTAGATAAGTTACGAGTACAAACCTCTCGAGCCCCATTCCCCCTATCCTCCATCTCCCGTCCCCCAACCCCCCCATTCGCCATCCAGCTGACAGACAACGCTGCAGACGCAGCGCTGGCCACTTCAAGTGCCGACCAAATGGTCGCCAGTCACGCCATCGCCATCGCCTTCGCCTTCGCCATAGCCAACCCAGCCCAAACCAAGCCAAACCAAAGCTAAAACCAAGTCCGAACACCCAAGACCAAGACGAAGACCACGCCAAATGCCAAACAAACCCAAACTCAAGTGGAAACCCAAACCCAAACCCAAACTCAAACCGAAAACCAAGTCGAAAACCGAAACCAAAGTCGAGCACTTGAATCAGAACGTGTATGTGTTTGTGTGTGTGAGAGAGAGAGAGACAGAGCGGCAATGAGAGAGTGAGAAAGACAGAGGTGAGAGACGTGTGTAGGTGTTGAAAGTAACTACAGGCAGGTGCATTGTCATACAACCCCGCCACCGCCGCTGCCACCGCCGCTGCTGCCACAAACCTTTAGGCCATGCCACCATACCTTTAGTTTAACTATTACCTCATGCCACATACATACACACATACACACAAGATCACATATACATAGACTTTGGCCCGAGGCCTGGCAAATGCCAAAGGTAAATAGCGCGGCGACGCCGTCGGCGTTGATTCAGAAATGTGTCGGAAGTCTTTAGTAAAAGTTAAATAGAAAGCATATAGAAGATTTATTGTATGTATGTATATATATACTGTAAATGGTTAGTTAGTATGCGATTCCCCGTTATATTTATGCAAATTTCGTACTCTGAGCAGCTAGCTCTTGATCAGCTCAAGCTGTTCCTATAGTACATACATATGCGTATGTATATATATACCATATATCTGGCAAGAGACTTGCAATTTATTCACAGTTATTCACGGTCTGTCTGGGAATCGGTTGCATTAAATGTGCCAAAAATTGAATCGTTTTTTTTTAATTCTACATCTACAGATAGATAATAAACAAATAGATAAATAAATGTTATATAATACGTTTGTTAATTAACGTTTGAATTGAATTCAATAATAATTAAAATAATTTACTACACATATTAATATTATTTCGTTTTCTTATATTCTTCTATTGATGATTTTAAAAATTCGACTCAACTCAATAATAATTGAATTGAAAGTAAGGAGACATTTCTATTTTTATATTTTTCATATTCAATAGATGCTTTTAAGGCTTGACAAGGAGTCGCAGGAGCCGTAAACAGTTGAGCTCCTGATTGCCATCTAATCCATCCAACCAAAAATTAAAGCATTTGTTGCCATTTTATATCGCAGCCCGGCAATCTGAACAATTTGTAGACGGGCAAGAGATTAAAATGCGGCAAATACAACACAAAAAAAAAAACCAACGAACGAACGAAAAAAACAAACTGGAGAAAAAAATGTATAAATAAAACGCTCGAACAAATTATGAAAGCAATCAACGGACACAGAAGCATTGGGAATAAGTACGGCTCTGGGTATGTGTCCGGGTCTGAGGCCGGATCTGAGTCCGGGTCGGGGTCGGGGTCGGGGTATGGGTATTGAGCCTGGGGTTTTGGCTTCTTATCAGCGATGTGAATTTGAGCGTCAGCGTCACAACGCGTTGAAAAGGACAACTGCCCGCCAAGGACAACTCAACTAAATTCGAATCAACTCAACGATTGAAATGGATGAATTTGTCACATTAGAAGCATTAACGGAGAAGGCATATGTGAGGGAGCTGATAAGATCCAATGCCCAATTCAACTCCTGGCCCAAGCCCAAGCCCAAGGACAAGTTCTAGTCCTGGGCCAATGCAGCAGAAAATCTGGACAAAAAAAAAAAACAGAAGCAGAGGCAGAGGCAGAAGCTGAAACTGAAACAGAAACAGAAAGAAAAACAAAGGGGAACTGGCGGGTGGTGGTGGTGGTGATGGTGGTTGTCGTCCTTTTAATGCAATTTTCAAATATTGTTGTTGTCAGTGTAATTGCCAGGATATTAACAGGGGTTGTCCTATGCGTCCTATGTATGCGGATTACGCCGAGCATTATGAGCAAATTAAGTGTGAAGTGGCATTTGGGATTTATGTACACACACACACACACACACACACGCACACACACTCAGCGAAGAGAGAGAGAGAGATAGAGAGAGAGAGAGAGTGATGCGAAGGCATAAAGTCGACAAGGATATGATGCCAGGCAGCCAAAGGATAGCCTCGTCCTTAAGCGCTTTACCGACTGTAAAGCCAGACAACAAACAAAAGGCGTGTCCGTTGACACACTCTCTGACAAAAGGTGTCACATGTCAAGCATTCCCATTCCCATTCCCATTCCAGTTTCCATTTCCTCATTTTTTGTCATTTTCATTTTCAGTTTCAGATTTTTTTTCCTTCTCATTTTTTGTTGTTTTGTTGTTTTGTGTTTTCGTTTTCGTGTTCGTTTTTCTCTTTTTCTATTATTATTTGTTTGGTTTGCCTCTTTGGGGAAATTGGAAAAACAAACTACAATAACAAAACAAATGCGCCACCAATTGGCCCCGGTCAGCGCTACGCATTTAACCCCCAATCTGATATACCATATACAGACCCCATCCAGCCGCACCCATCAAAACCCGAACCCATCCAAGCATCTCTCAACTGAGCGGCGGCCAGCGACTTATCATTTACACTTAACAACTTAGCAAGGATACAAAAGAGGAGGAGGAGGAGGACGAAGAGGACGATGAGGACGGCACGTGCCCGCCTGCCGCATTCAACGATTCATGAGCTCGGCGGGTTAGAGTGTCGGATTGAGGTTGGGGTATTTCGGAAACATTGAAGTATTATTAACCGCAAAATGCTCATAAAGGATCAATTTGTGCGCACACGTGTCCAGGATAATGCCCCTAACTCTATGTGGGCGGGGGCGTGGCTGTGACCATGGCTTCGTTGCGACAAAGCGTGAAGTGCACATACATAAATCAAAGCAACGACTGCCAAATGGACATAATTCCAATGACAGCAGCAGTAGAAACTATGGAGAATGGCGAAAGCTAAATATAGGATAAACAACAATAAGAAGAATAGAAGGGAGAAGAGTAATGATAGCTCCTTCTTTTTCTGCTTACTAAGCAAAGGACCCTAAAACGGAGACCGTTTCCCAAATTTCACACCTGCTTATTCTAAACATTCTTTTATATACAATTTAATGCGATGGCCTAATTGATCCTTGTTTAATTATTTAGTGTCCTAGTCACATTTTCCATCCATTCCCCTGGCTTCAATTCTGAATCCTTGATTCTCTTTCTCTCTCTCAGCATTATTTAAACGTAAATGGGAACGCTAACTCAAATCCTGCGCTGAGCGAGATAGAGAATTCATCTCAGTGTTTCACCAGATCAAGACAATATAATTTGTTATCCTAACTTGTCGAACTTGAATATGTTCCCGGTGTTTCACACTTGTGTTCCCAGTATTCCACCTTAAAATGCGATCAATAAATTTACCCGATTTGATTTTGTTCCCAGTATTTTACCTTTAAGACATGATATTATCTCCTCTCCACCCGATTTGACTGTGTTCCCAGTGTTTCACATGCAATTATGGTCTATCAACTCACCCCACTTGTCAGTGTTCCCAGTATTTAAGCTGATTATATAATGCGATCTACTAACTCACCCGCTTTGACTGCGGCATCAGGTGTTTGATAATTGTTTTTGCTATGCTGATTCACCTGCTCGTAAAAGGTCATCAATTTGCTTGTGTTGCGTCCATTCCAGGACCAAGTGCCAGCCTCAGTAATACATCAAGTGACCTCCAATGGGCGTTGACGGCGTCGGTGTCGTCGGCGGGGCTCACCCCCAATAGGCCGCCTACAAATTGTTTGCAATTTAGTTGAAATCGCGCCTCTTGGCCAAATTGTCTTTAAATTGGCTGTTGGCACAGCGCATCATAAATCCAAACGGCACCAGTACCAAATGCTCCAACTACACCAGCACTTTCAAGCCAACCAAAGGCATTCAACATCTCCAACAGCTCCAACATCTCCAACAGCCCCAACAGCTTCAAGTGCTTCAAGAGCTGCCAATCGCTGCAAGCGGCATTTCCATTTTCATTTATGGCCGCAGCGGAAGTATCGCTTGCCCTGCTACATGGCAGACCAAAACAAAAAACAAAAAACGAAAAACAAAATAAAACGACAATAACAAAAATATTCAGAACCAGCATCTATCACACTTACCCCACCGCACCCCTTTCCATCCCTCGGCTGCTGCTGTTGCTGCCTCCTGGCCGTGGGGCATCGTTGGCGGTCAGCGGCGGCGGTCGCAAATTATCAACAAATTAGACTTTTCGTCGAAGTCATCGTTGGAGTCATCCTCCACATCTACAACCACAACACAACCACATACACATGCACATACACAATTACACACACACATTTACGTCCTCGCTTTAGCTTATAGTTGCAAGTTTGAAGCCAAAGTTTGGAATCATCATTTCATTTCATTTCATTTCATTTCTTTGCATGTCTCGTTGTCATTTTGCTGATTTTGGCGGCGTCTTCTTTGGGCTCTGTCATTTCTCAGTTCCCATCTCTCGTCTCAAGTGATGCCAATTTGGCTATCTTTTACCCCAGAACTGGCTAAATCGAGTGTGCGGCAAAACTGAATTGTTATCGAATTTTGTTTTTGTTTTATATTTCTTTTCGTAATATTTAAAATTTGGAATTTAAATGAAATATTCTTAAATATTATAGCACAAAATTAAATACATAAAAATAGCAAATGTTGAAAATATTTATAGAAAATAAGAAAAACAATTTTTTATAAATAAATATGAATTATTTAGTTCAGCGACAGTTGTGTTTTTATATTTTGATTTTGTAGTTTGTTTTTGGCTAATAATATTTGTATTATTATTTTTTTTATAATTAAAAACAATGCTCATCTCTAATCGAGCTCTGTCATCTCTGATCGCAGCTCGTTTCATAACAGCCGCCGCCGCCGCCGCCGCCGCTGGTAAAGTGATTTCTTCAACGCTTTGTTAGCACACAGGATTGATGCAGCTGTCATTAGGCATTTTCGGCTTAAACGGATCGGATACCAGGTGAAGTTACCCGGTTTCCATCCAGCTTTCCCCCACTACCACTCCTTCCCTTCCCATCGCCATCCGATGCTATTGGCCGGTCGCTCTGTTCGCTTTTTGCCCGTTTGCTAAATGCGTTTTTAACGTGCTTTTAATTGTCAGTTCGTTGTGGTTCGACTTACATCACTTGTTTCCTCCCGCCCCTCCTCCCCCCTTCTCTCTGCCCCTGCACACACACACATATATACCACTTTTCAGTCAGAGCATACCCCCCACAAGTCTCTCGTCGAGTCGCCGTCGAGCTGCTTGGGCGCAAATTAAATCAAATTGAAACTAATTAACATAAATAAATTTACACAAAATCCAATCGCAATATGCCTCGTTACAGGCTTTCACACTTAACGCTTCACTGGGCAACGCCTGCCCACCCTGCCCCAGTCGCAGTCGCAGTCACAGTCACAGTCACAGCATGTGCTCCTGCTGCTGCTGCTGCTCCTGCTGCTGTCTATGTTTATGGTCTCCTGCCATTGGCCTGACATTTACAAGCGACAACTGTCAAATTGGACAAGTTGCATTTGCAAATAAATAGACGGGCTATTCGCTCAAACGGAAACGGAACTGAAGCCACAGGACGAAACGACGAGACGATGAGACGGGTGAGCATCTACGCACAGGATTCGCTTTCCATTAGGTGGCTGTGGCTGTGGCTGTGGCTAGGGAGTGGGCACAGGAGGACACGGGAGGTGTTGGTCTGTGCTTTGACGCTTGCGCTTAAAGTTTTAGGCGCAATGAAATTAATTGGATTTGCCCGCGGCAACACTGGCAGATGTTCTGCTGCTGCCGCTGCTGCTGCTCCTGTTGATAGTTGTTTTTGTCGCTAACCCACCACTCACCCCACCCACGCACACCACACACACCTCCACACATACTCATATATGAATGCTTCTCTATCTGAATGTTCCACCATCCGCCCAAACTGCTCGCGTCTATTGCAAATATTTCAACTACTTGCCGGCCACTGTGGCGTATACGCAATGTAAGCGAGAGAGAGCAGCTGCCAGTGTTGGAAAGTGCACTGTGGATCCCAATTATATCATCTATTGGCATAAATTTAAAACAAATAAACTAATAAATATAAGAAATCAAAATAATAAGCTATTTAAAATAATAATTAAAGTAATAAACAATTCGTCATAAGGACTCCTCAATTTTCACATCGTCCATAGTTTTTAGTATATATTATTTATTTTTTATTTAATCCAACATTTAAAAATTTCAAATAATTATTTCAAAACTTGTAATTTATTTATATTTTAATATATATGTATGTAGACATTCTTTTTTTCTAAATATTTATTTATTTACATACATGCTTAAGCTTACAAGGTATTTTTAACAAAAAATTTTATTTATACTATTATTATGATAAACATTTATCAGAAATACTTGTTATTTATTCTATAATTTTAAAACATTAAACTATTGTAGAAACTATAATAATATTCAATATATTTTAATTAAATTTAAAGTGCAAAAATAATGCAAATTTTATTCAATATAGTTTATAACTAAGGCGGCCTATGTACATATTTTATTGTTAATAAATTAATAGATAAATAAACAGCAAAACAGAATAAGATTTAAATATAAATATTTATGTGATATATTTTAAATATTTCTTGTAATTTATCTGGAATTTCCTATTCAATATGTGATTGGATCTTTTCTAATCGATCTCCAGCATGGATGATTATTAATTATTGTTTTATTGGAAATTCGACTTCTAATTTGTTTACGTTTATTATACAATACTTAAAAAAATAATTTTAATAAATTGTGTGAGTTTTTGAAGAGGCAAAAAGACTCTCGCACCATATTGCTCATGTGGCAAGTTTGATTATTTACAGGTTTATTTGCGGTCTTGTCAAAGCAATCAACATAGTCAGTGCAGAACTGTATCCCTTTCCCTGTCTATATCCCTGTCCCTGTCCCTGTCCCTGTCCCTGTCCCTGTCCCTGTCTCTGTCCATTTCGCTGTCCCTGGCCATACTTACTTGTTTGTGTCCATGTGCAGGATGAAGTCCTTACGAGCAATGCCTGGTGGTGGATTTTATTAACTTTATACGCCTGAAGCCCAAAAGCAAAAACTGTAAATGGGCTTCTAGAGCTAGCACTCTGTCGTGCTGCCTGTCTGTCTGTTTGTTCTGTCCATCTGTCTGCCTGTCTGTCTGTCTGTCTGTATGTCTGTCTGCCTGTATGTTTATTTGTCTCGTCCTTTGCTCGTTGAGTTTATTTGCAGAATGATTTTTCAATAATTTATGTATGACGCTGTCGACGCACAGCTACAGCCACTTGATTTAATGTGCGGGGTGTTACTTTCAACACCCTCCAATCAAAATAATAATAATAATAATAATAATAACAGTAGCTGCAACAATTTTGTTGCCGCTGTTGTTGTTGTTGTTGTTGGTGTGACAATGCAATTATAAATGGTGACAAAATAATTTCCGCTGCGTGATTTTTATGACAGTTGTTCGGCGCATATTCTGCTCGAATGCATTCGCATCGCCGAGCCACAAATTAAATAAGTATTAAGTAGTTTATCCGATGCGAAAGCATCCAAGCATCCGAGCATCCAAAGATCCAAGCACCAAAGCAAAATAAACCACCAATAAACCCCCATCCACCCCGCCACCCCCGCCACTCTTCCACCCTTCCATCACTCCATTCAATTAAGGAGCTAATGCAATGCCATATTTATACTCGGGCAGTGGACGTATCCTTCGTTGGTCTTTAGCTCATTTCAAATGCCAATTTAATGAACATAATTGGATAAAAAGCCAACAAAAGAACGAACAACAGCAACAACAACAATAACAATATCAATAGCAACAGCAACAGCAACAGCAACAACATGCAACAGTCTACAATAACATAATATATAGCATAACATAACATAACATAACATAACATTGCATAAAATATGTATAATTTGAGTTCATCCTGATTTCCGGCCTTGTCTCATTTCGGTGTGGGTGCTGGCGATTCCATCGACATAGCCGTCAAATGAAATCATAATTTAAAGAGTGTTCGTGTTTGACGTGCCGTGTCTGCCCAAACCCATGCCCAAGCCATCCCATACCAATAATATCTGTATGCATACATACATACATACATATGTCGTATGTCTACACCTATAGACATACTCAGTCCCAGTGCCCTTAGCAGCCCCGTTGCCTTCGCGAGACCATCGCGAATTCATAAAAGCTTGTCATTTCGTGCACGCAATCGCATTGCGTTATAATTGGAAATTGGAAATGGCTAAGAAAAAAATAAAAGCAAAAAAATATGAGCCTTAAACCTTGATGGAATTGACGGGATCTGAATCTGGATCTGGGTCTGGGTCTGGGTCTTGGTCTGGGACTCGGTCTGTATTTCCGACTGACTCTGGCTGTTTCTATGCTGAAATATTAAGTATCTCAACTGAACTCAGCGATTTGCTCTGTAATTCGCTTAAAACTCCCCACGTAGTTCTAATCATAAAGTTATTAAATCACAAAAGAAAATAATTAAATATTTTATTATATTTTTATTAACCTTGCAAATCATTTGATATTAATTTTAACGCTTAAGAACTTATTATTATATATTATACGATTAATGAAATATTCTTTGAATCAACTTTTAGGCAGTTGAACTAAAGAAAAGCGACAAATCTCAACAATGAAATAAATCCAATTAGCTTACTGAAATTCGAATAATATGGTTTATTTGATAATGAAATTTGGATTGAGATATATCTTCGTTCTGAGATCGGACAGTTGGTTAACAGGTGAATGTCGAAGGGGGAGTGCGTGTCGGCTAACGAAGCTTTGGGAATTGAATTGAATAATTGAAATGTTTGACAAGCTTTTGCATGAAATGAAAGTGTCAAGTCCTTGTCACCACATCCTTACACCTTACACCTTACATCCAAGACCGAATGCTCACCGGGCAGAGCATTGTCATAATCAATGTGAAACCTTTGTCCACCTGCAAAGAATTGTTGACAGCTGTTGAGGTTTTACCTACCTGTATTTTTTCGTTTCTCTGTTTTTTGTTTTGGTTTTGTCTGTGCTTTTTCAATTTGAATAATATATATGTATGTGTGTATGTATATACCATATATACACATATGTGCATACTTATATACATTATATTGTATATAAACATAAAAGGAACCTGTAACAATTGCACTTGACCACAAAAGGACACTCAGGCACGGGGTATTGTTGTTGCAGCCGTTACAACTTCATTATAAGCCAACAATTCAACTGAACTCAACAACAAATCCCTCAACAAATCCACCCCACAGTTCCGCCAACCCCCCACCTACCCCCTGCCCCCCACCTGCTCCATACCAACCCCACTGCACACAGTCTCAATTGTGCGCTGGGGTCAAGGGGCCGTTGGCTCTAAGTGAGTTTTGCTTTTTATTGGCAGCCGAAACACGGACATTGGACATTGGACAACGGACAACGGACATTGAACATTGGACAATGGACAATGGACAACCCCCGTTATAACGAGGAGTATTTTAATTTACCCTAATGCGTCTATAATTCGAGCCATTAGTGCAATCACATTAGAAACGCTCCGCAACCCTTTGCAAATGGCCAAATTGACCAACCAACAAGCAGATGGAAGCCATATGAAAATACCGCACCCCAAATACCCTGTAAACTAGCCACGATAAAAGCTTAGTATAGTTACAAGGGTTCAGTTTTCAAATAAAATAATTATGAAAATAAACAATTGGCCAATAAACTAACTAACTAATAAACTAAATAACTAAATCAATCATCTTTCAATAAATGTACTTGAAAAAAAGATGACGCATGTATTAATTGTAATTAATTATTAATAATTATTAATTATCACAAGACATGCCCATTTTTTGATAATACGGGTTTTAAAGTAATAAAGTAATTAATTTATTAATTAATATTAACTAATATAAACTATAATATTTAAAATAAATTCATATTCTTATTCCATGTTAAAAGTTTTAATTTTAAACCAAATTAGTTTTGCGTTGTTTTCTTAAGAAAAATAGATTTTCCACTTTTTTATTTATTAGACTCTAAAGTATATCGTAAAAAAAAAAATTAGTTTTTTTTAAGAATTACGAAACGGTTTGTGAAACTCAGAAAAGAATAATTGTTCATTCCACGCAAATATGTTTTAAAATTATATTTATTAATATTTCTAAAGGTATATTTATTTTTAATACAAAAAAAAAACAAATAATTATATACATCTTAAAAATCTCATACATCTTAATATTAATTTTAAGTGATCAGTTTTGCTCGAAAAATCTGTTCTGTTTTTGATTAATTTTAAATCCGACTGAAGAAAAAAAAATAATTAAAAAAAATGTTTAAAATTAAAATTTATAAAAAATTAAAATGTTTAAAGCTGCCATTATCTTTATATATTATCCATGATATAGTTTCTAGTTAACTATATCGGATGTAAATAGTACAATCATGTAAATTATTTTAAATACAATTTTGTAAATAAACTTTTTTCAATTGGTTAATAATATTTAAATTTGTATGCGATAATATGAATATTTCCTAACAAAAAGGTTAATTAATTTTTTTGTTTTCGTTTTTTTCTATTTTTAAACTAAATCAAAGAAACAAATAACATATCCGATAGAATTAGAACTTCAAGAAAAATTCAACTTTTTTGTATTATTTTTGCCATTCCATATTCCACTTGCTCGTACTTAAAAAAACAATAAATAAAAAACACAAAAGTGAATAAAAACTATTAATTACCGAAAATGTCAAAATTAATTTGATTATACTTTTCAGCACTGTATGTTACTTATACTCGTATGTATGTGTAAACCTATCGCTAAGTTATAATATCTTTATTTTTATGAAATTGTGACAAATTTTAAAATAACATAAACTGAAAAAAGAAAATATTCCAATTTAATTCTGCATTTTAAATATAGTGTTATATTTTACTTATATATGATATATACTTACATACGTATATGCAAATTAAAAAAACCTTTGCGGACTGTCTAAGAGTCTCAGATCTGCAGAAGCTTAATATTCCGCTGATCTATCCACTGATTTATCCATATACATACATACCTATCAGTATGGGAATATTTGGTGCCAAACTAATCAATGGATTTGGGGGAGTCAAATATCAAATACTCTACACTGAACAAAAAAAAGAGTGCAACTAACTAACATATGTATGTTACGAGAAACAATAATAATAATAAAATTGAATATTATTTCATGTGTTGATACTCGCATGTAATTAGGAGTCGATATCACGGTGCGATATTACGGTTAGCGATGCGTGGGGAGGAGGCAGGAGAGGAGGGAAGGGGCGGGGCAACAGTGGTAGGTGTGCACGGCTTTGATCTACGGTTGATTGGTTGGCCAATTTGACTTTCGAGCTGACAGGACAAACCGTTAATAAAGCGGGCTAATTAAAAATCAATCGTCGGACCCATTTAATTGGCCCGCTTTCGGGACCCTAGCGCCAAATAATCGAGTTTATCCTGCCACGTGTCCGGGGCAAAAATTGTGTCACGCTTTCGGACGACGCTCGATAAAGGACAACATGAACAACAACAACAACAACAATAGCGACAATAACAAAACATAAACAACATCAAAAACAACAACAAAAAAGAAAAGTAAATGAAAGCAAATCGTTTGATTTTTTATGCGTTTATGTTTCATATTTATTTATGGCTTGTCCAACAAATTACGCGCTTCAGTTGCACAAAAAGGCGGCCAACACGTGCCACGCGTGCCCCGGCGCGACCTGGCCAAGCAACATCGACCTCAACCTCATCCTCATCCTCCTCCTCCTCCTTGCGACCGTAGAAACTGACATTTTCAAAACTGAATGAATCTGTACTGAGCGGAAAATGGATTTCTAATAGTATCTGCCTTAAAAAGCATATTACATCTTGCCAAAGAATATGATAAAAATGTAAAAAAGCACAAAAAAAACAACACCAAAAAATGATGAAATGAAAAATAAAAGTAAAAAATTAAACGAAAAACTTTAAAGATGAGCTTAAAATATGCTAGCAGCATCAGGAAAGATCCGCTAGCCGTCCTCGGCCCGTCAGCTTTTCAACTTTTCCCCGGAGGACGTCCGGGCTTAAAAGTTGAGAAAAATGAAACTTTTATGAGTTGAGTTCGGCGTCTTTTCGCATTTTTTTGTTTTTTTTTTTTAACTTTCATTCTGTTTTTTTTTATTGTTAGTGTATCATTTTTGTTTCTGTCTCCTTTTCGATTAAACGCTTGAACAGCGCCGCAAGCAAATTGGCGCACATAAATGCTGCTAGCCGGCAAACCGAGCTCCAGTTCCGGCAACGGCTGCAATAACTGCTTCCAGCTGCAGTTGCCTGGTCGCCGGGTCGCCAGGTTGTCAGGTCGCCAGGTTGCCAGGTCGCCAGGTTGCCAGGCTGTCGACATCTTGCACGGACTACGCCTGTTTGTGCCGCTTGGCAGGTGGCAGGGCTGGTAGGCCGCTATCAAATTCGGATATGTTGAGTGCTCGGGATTTGTTGAGGCTCTTCATAAAGCTGCTCTTGCCGCTGCCATCCGATAAATTACGCTGTCCGCCGTACTGTTTCCGCTGCTCCGGATGCTGTTGCCTCAGACGCATTTCACCGCTCACCGTCGTCGTGTAGAGACGCTGTTTGGCCCGTTTGGCCTGCTGCAACTTCTCGGGATCCCTGTTGATAATACAATAATTATTATAATGATAAGCTTAGGCTTGTTGATTCGATCAGATTTCGATCTATTATATAATAGTTTCCAGTTGTGGGTGGCACTTACCGCTCCGTATAGGTCAATCGATTTGTGGGCGGTGGCGGTTTCGGTGTGGCATGCTTGCTGGCAAATTTACTGGGCGCTTCCTTAAGGGCAAAGCTCTTGGCAAAGTGTCCCATGTGTGCGATCCGTACATTGAATATGGGCTTCAGCTCCTTGGCGAATGTCGTATAGAACTTCATCCAGGAGACAAAGGCTACAATTGCATATACCATCAAATAATATAAAACAGAATCGTCAGTTGGAGTTGTAGCATGTTAATGCTTTCACAATTAATTGATGTGTTGGCTTAAGTGCCTGCCACGTGTGTCGTGTATGTGTGTGTGTGTGTACGTGTGTGTGTGTGTGTGTGTGTGTGTGTGTGTGTGTGTGTGTGTATGGCATTCATTACAAAATAAATTTGTTAAAATGACAAATGAGCAATGTCAGCAAAGGATTTCTCGCTGCCACATACTATACTACACCCCCTCCCGTCACATTCACATCCACATTCACATTCACATTCATCGTGCATTGTTGTGTTTCGTTGTCGTCTACATACATACATACATACATACATACATACATACTATACTATACTATACTATAGTATACTATGTATCCTTCATTCCTTTTGTGTGTGGTGTGCCACTGTTGTGGGCATGTCCTTGCTAATTACGCAGCACTTATGCGAGGCAATACGAAATTATACAACAATGATATCAAATTACCAGAGCAGCGTGTCCTGGCAGCAGCAGCAGCTCGCTAAAGCCGCAATTGTCCTTCAGCGTGCGATAAGCATCGAAAAGATATGTAAAATGGAAATGTGCTCCGTGGAATTGTTAAATGGAAAACTCCTCTCAAATGAAAATGAACACACAAAAAAACAAAAACAAAAAAAATACAATATAAAAAACAAGAATGGGAAAAGCACGACAGCTGTCGTTCTGACGCTGAAAACTAACTACTTATACCATAAGTATAATAATATTGTAGATCCGACATATACAGATATATCCAAAGATATCTACAAATTTACAACTAAACGATAAAACGTAGAAAAGTCACAAGAGACAAAAAACAAAATACAATCAACTCAATAGATGTGAAATTAATTTTTAATTTTTAATTTTTTTTTTTTGAATTTTAAAATTATTTCAATTAGATTGTATTTATAAATTTGTACTCTTAATAACAATTATTTTATTATTCTTGTATGGAATTTAGTGAATAAACAAATAAGTCAAAATATAGTTTTTTTTTTGCATTTCGAGATTTAAATTTATCAATTCAATTTAATTTAAATTAATTTAATTTCAATGAAATGGAATGTTATTCTCTAAAACATAGTTAAATGCATAAATCACAACCAAACAATTGTTTACATTTTCTTAGTTATTCAATTTAATTAAAAAATAAATAACCTGAAGTTAATATTGACTTGCGTTTTCAACGAATTCGAATTGAAATATTTTGAGGCAAAGCCAAAGCCAAAGCCAAAGCCAATTAAACCAATTGAAAACCGGTTCAAAAGATGTAAGATAATTAATTAATATGTCGATTGTCGATATTCTTGGCCAACTGCAATACGAACGAAACGATTAATAAAGATTGATTGACTTGATACAGGAGGTGTTATCTGTGCCTTTTAAATCAAAAAATGTACCATAAACGCGCAATATGATAATGAAAATGTGATTGAAAATAAGTGAAGATAAAAGAGGGGGAAAACATTTCAATTGATTGTCGTTTAAATCTATTTTCAAACGGAAACACTTGTAAAATCTACAGTAAATGAACAAATTCATTTAAATTTATTTAGACAACAAAAATACACAAAAAGAAAAACAAAATCCAAAAATAAAGTATTGTAAATAAATAAAATTACAATAATTTGTGGATCAACGAAGCGAACTATTCATAAATTTGGAGTTGTCAATCGGACGAAACATTCAAACAATTATAATGCTCAACTGGGGTTGACAACGAGCGAGATAGATAGCGCGCGAGAGAGAGAGAGAGAGAGAGAATCAAAGACATTGGTCTGCCCCGTCAATTAAGTGGCAGCAGCCACCGTTTCATTATATCCTTGCCCGTCTCAATCTATTCATCCATCCATCTCTTCACGCATCCACCCATCCATCCCGGTCCACCCGCTGGGTTGGTTGGTTGGTTGGTCCTTGGGTTAGTCCTTTCACCGTGGGATGTCTCAAAGTCAAGCCCTTGTCTTTGGGGCTGCTTAATTGCCGCAAATGCGATTACAGTCAAGTGGCAGACATTAAACAAACAAAAAGTATGACGAGCCCGGATGTTTGGAGACGTTTGCAAGCCGGAAGTTGCGAATAAAATAAATGTCATTCGAGCACATTCATTCAACAAGGGTAGCAAAACCACAAGAGAGCCAAAGCCCGCCCGCCAACGCACCAACCCACCAACCCACCAACCCACCAACCATCCCTCCTCTCCTCTCCTCTCCGCCCTCCATTTCGTCACCGAAAACCGCACAAAATGGCTTTTTATGCTCCCTTCTCACATTCACATACCATGTTGAATCCGTATCCCAATCCCAAACCCTAACCCACACTCAGTTCCAATACCTTTCTCCCCCGACCTTCGTTTTCTTCTTCTTCTTCAGGCGACCCCATTGGATTTTCATTGTTTGTTGGCCAGGACGAAAGGACGAACGAAGGGGTCCCCGGGCGGCGTTTGGCTAATGCGCCCGTCGACGGCTCAGCGGCAAATGCAAGCGGATATTTTCTAAAGCGCGCGTGTTGTCCGTGTTGTCCGTGTCGCCTCTCTTCTTCTTCCCAGCGTAGGCGTGGCAAATTGTTGTGATTGTTTCTCCCTTCGGCCACTTTCAAATACCACAGGGTACAGGCTTTCAGGTTTCGACTTTCAGGCTTTCCGGCTTAAGGTTGCGGTTATTCGGATATTGACCGATCCGTCTACTAAGCCGTTAATCATAATGTCAGACGCACGAGCGGAATATCTTTTGATGCTTAGTCAATGATTAATTCAATATATTAATTAAACTAATTGTATTGCCGCGAAAAATGTACAAGTAAACATTTAAATAACATTTCAAAGTTAAACAACACATTTAACATTCCGAAATATGTATGAAAAACTAACTGAAAGAATAAATAATTTTTAAAATTATTTCTTAGTTGAAGACATGAAATATATATAATGAATAAAATAATTTATCTATATTTTGTTTATATTTATTTAATTTAATGGTAAAATTAACTTTTTTATTTAAAAAATTTTTAACTATTTATTTGAAATGCTTATTTAGCTAAAAAAAAGATTTTTTCAATGATTTCTTTCAAGTATTGTAATTTGTCAAAGACGATGCCGTAAATATTTATAAAACTTTCTTTTATTAATTTATATTTATTATTTGTTTTATTTATTTATTTTTATTTTTTTTTGGCAAATTGTGAATGTGGCACAAAAAGTGTGTTGCAGCTTGTGAAGTTGCTTTAATTGCTAAATTCATGCAACTTATCACTGTAACTCTCAAAAATCAACTCTTAACTAACAGCTCTTGTTCTTCTATATCTATATACAATACATATACATACACATACATATCTCCCAATTGTACGGTGTACTTGTACATACATATACATATGACATTATCCTTATCTTTATATCGCTTAGCGTCGTCTTCTTAACTGCTTTTATATGCTGCTTTGTACAGTTTTGTTCAAGCGAAATACTTTTTAATGGCTTTTTGATTGGACTTGGCCCAACAACTGCAACATCTGCAGCACACACACACACACACACACACCCACGCCCATACCGCCCCCTACCCCTCCCCCACCACTCTCCGCCCACCGTACTATGGGATCAAATCGGTGCTACCGTTATTATTATTATTATTATTATTCTACAGACAACAAAATATTTTAATTGATTGAATTTCGAGAAAAGCGAATAAAAATTAATTTAAAATTTATTCATGACTAATTTTCTCAATTCAAAAAGAAATTTTAAATTTTAAATAGGAAAACCAAAGAATTACGAAAATTAAGTGCAGCTTTCCATATGAAAAATATTCCTAAAAGGATGATTAAAACGATTTCGAAATATATTCAAGAAAAAAAAACATTTGGTTATAAATTTGCAAAAGATAAATATACATTTAATATAATTAATTGCTGTTCCTTTTTTGTTTTTTATTGATTAAACAAAGCATAAACTTCGTAAAGTTAAGTTGAACGTGTGAAGGCAACATTTTTTTTTGTTTTTACTTTTCCATTTAATTTTTCAATATTATTATTTAATTTTTTAAGATTTTAAAGAGAATATTCAAGAGTAGATAAATTATAAATATTTTTGAACATTTTTCAATTGCCGATTTCCATAGTGCGTAACTCCGGCTGATATGGCTACGCGTAGTTTCCCTCCTTTGGGTGCGCTCTCAAGTTGTGCCAAGTGGCTTGAAGCCTTGGCGCTTGGCGCTTGACGCTTGACTCGACGCTTAAGTGCAATTTGAGTTGCCATTTTGGCAGTCTGCATCGAAGTTGTTATGCCTCTTGAATCAGGAGCAACAACAACAATAACAACAACAATAACATCATCCTAATCATCATCCTATGATCATTATTATTATTATCCTTGACATCAACTTGCTCAACAACGATTTGTTTTGGCTTCTTGTTTTCGCATTGTCTTGCGCTTGACTTAAAAGCGTTTGAATATTTCGCACAATTTCCGTTTCCGGTTGTGAGCTTTTGCAGCTTCTTTTTTGTTGTTTGTTTGTTTGTTTGTTTTGTTTTTTTTTTTTTTTTGGTTCATGATTCATTTGCATCTCAATTCAACTAGGCGTGGCAGCTGGGAAGTTTGCATTTATTTTAATGTTTATAAATAATCTTTTCTTTTTGTGTGTTTATTATGTTTTTAAATCAAAACTGCTGCGAAACAACAAGCCGCAAAAGTCAAATACATACAAACCCCCTGATGGAACAGTCAACGATTCTACCCTTTCCTTGGCTATCTCATTGAATGGAGGGGAGACGGGATGGGATGGGGATAGCAAGTGAGGGGAGGGGGCTACCTTAGTAACATCTAATTAACTGTTTTTTCTCTGTCGCGCTGCAATTACAATTTCAACAGGACATTAACAAGGACAACTAAATGTAGCGGGGGGAAAGGGGCAACAAAAAAAAAACCTACTGAAAAAATAGGGATTAACAAATGGATGATACCCTAACCCACGGCTATTGAGGGGAATTTCCGTTAGAGTTACAAGCATTGGCCCACAGCTGATATACCCCGCATCGGCAGCCGGCAAAGGGTAGACACAACACGACGACAAGAGCTGGTCATTTCACACAAGAGGTGGGCGGGATCGGCATACGGACACGCAATCGAAATTAACTTCAAATATGAAATAATTGTTTGTGTTTTTAACGCGCGTTGTCAGCGTACAAGTGGGCGGCTGGGCCGAATTGGTGGGGGCGTGCCGCTATAACGTCCAACTTATAATTGGAAAAATACAGTACGAGTATCTCTCTATCTCTCTTTCGCTCGCTCTGTCTCTCTATCTCTATCTATGTGTTGACCATTTTCCAGCCCTCGGAAGAGCAGTGGAAATTGTGTTGTAAAAAAAAGCAACGAGAAAAAAAACGAAAAATATAATTACAAAGTTAATATCCTTTGGTGAAAGGATTAAATTGCTAGTTGCATTGGCCTGGAATAGGTGGAATAGGTGAGGGAGGGGATGGCAAATGGCGGAGTGGACACTGCCATGGGAACAACATAAATTTTAATTTTAATTTTAATTTTAATTTTTTTTCTTTTTTTTTTTTGTTTAGCGACTTACCCTTGCAGGACTTGTCGTGCAGCTCGCGATCCTCTTCGAGCAGAGACTGAAATTTGTGCTGCAAATTGGATGCTGCCTCCTGCACGGTGCGTGCCTCCGCATCCTGTGGCAGCAGCGCATTCAAATATTCATACATGTCACCCTGCTGTATGCGTATGCGCTTATTCTCCAAATGACGCACAAACTGTGATTCGCTCGGCGCCAGAAAGAGCACGGCACGACCACGACGCCCTGCACGCGCCGTCCGACCCACACGGTGCACAAAATCCGCCGTGGTCTGCGGGGGCGTATACTGCACGACCAGCTTGATGTCGGGCACATCGATGCCGCGTCCGACCACATCGGTGGCCAGCAGGACGCAGCTGGGGCAGTCGCGAAAGCCACGAAAGACGCCCTGACGCTCCGTTTGCGTCATGGAGCCATGCAATCTATTCGAAAGAGGGAGAGAGAGAGAATGAGAAAATGAGAGGGAGATGAATAATGTAAGAAAACCAGGTGTGCTCACTTGAAGAAACGTAATCCTTTAAGTAATGGCGTCTCATTATCATCATCGTCGTCGTTGTCATCCTCCTTCGCCTTCTCATCGTCCTCATCCAGGATGCGACGGGTCAGCGCCTCGTTAAGCAGATCGTGATGAAAATTAACCATTTCCGTGGTACTCATAAAGATGATGGCCTTAAATTGCTTGGGACTGGCAGCTAGCTCCTTGGCCAGCAGTGCGGAGATGGTGACCAGGCGAAGCTTGGGCGGCACCACTACATAGCTTAGTTGTAGATTCTCTGGAATGCTGAGCACACCTGTTACATCCTCCACGTATTCACCGAGACCGTCGTCTTGCTGTGCTTCGATGCTATCTTTTTGGTAGCCATTGATGCTCTTCAGCGCCGCATCGGACGCCTCATCGCTGTTGTCTATGTAGAGCGGCTCCTTGAGCGTCAGTCCGGCCAACTGTTGCACCTGCGCGGTCAATGTGGCACTCAGCAGTAGACGCTGCATGGCAACCGGAGGCTGATGTTCCGCCTCAGCGCGTTGCTTGTCAATGGCTTCCACCAGCTGCTTGACATCACGCTCATAGCCTAGCTCGAGCAAGCGATCCGCCTCGTCCAGCACAAAGAATTGTAGCTTGGCTAGATTAAACGACGCCGTATGCAGCAAATGGTCCACCAAGCGGCCAGGTGTGCCCACCAGCACGTTGATTCCCTTACGCAGACGCGCCTTCTCGCTTTTGCGACTCTCACCGCCCTGCAAGGCACCAGGCACGATCCATGTATATGGCTTGACCAGCTTTTGGAAGAGCTCGTACGTTTGCATCGCTAGCTCCCGTGTGGGCACTATGATGAGCGCCAAAACGCCATCGGTGCGCTTAATATGTGGTAGCTGCGCCTGTAGTCGCTCCACTATGGGCAGCGCATAGGCCAGCGTCTTGCCGGAACCGGTCTGAGAGCGCACCAGCACATCCTTGCCGGCAAGCACTTCGGGAATGGTCTTTTGTTGCACAGTCGTCAGATTGCTAATGCTCAGCAAGTCCAAGAGATTCTTGACTGCATGCGCATGCAAACCCAGACTCTCCACCTTGACGCCAGAGAAAATTGTCTCCTTCACAGGCTTGACGGCACGTTGTCCCAGCTGCTTGAGTGCCGCCACATCACTCTGGTCAAAGAGCCCAATTTTAGGTGTTCGAAATTTATTGGACGCTTGAGCAACAGCGTTCTTTGGCTGTGCCAGAGGACTTGCCTCTAGCTCTAAGTCTGCTGCTTCATTGGCACGTTTACGTCGACGCTCCTCATCTAGCTGCGCCTTGAAGAGATCACCAGCACGTGGCAGCTTGTTGGGATTCTCTTTCCGTAGATGCGCACTAAGCGCACCCTTCAACTGTTGTTTACTTAGTGGAACTCCCGCTTTATAAGGCTCTGGCAGAGCTGGCTGCTTTGGATGCTCAGCCTTCTTGCTGGACGCAATCTCTGCCTTAGACACGGTCACGTTCAATAGTAGTTCACCTTCCGGTTCAGGCAACAGCTTAGGCGCCTTTGTGCGCGGTTTGCTGATGGTCGCATCTGGCTTGTTGGGCTTAGGTGTGGGCGTGGCAGTGCCTAAAATTTTCACAGGAGCCTTTTGATCAGATGCAGGACGTCGTCGCACCGCAATTGCTTTTACCTTTGGCTTTGTCACATTAAATTGAAAATCAAAACCCGATGGCGCAGCGCGCTTTTTTTTATTTGGTAGTTTTTTCAATGCTGGCGCCTGCAAATAAGTTTTGAATTTGCATCAAATATCAATAT
>JBAMCR010000220.1:0-40073 GCA_037075045.1 Mulgravea parasiatica | reverse complement strand
TGCAAAAAGCTCAACCCTTTTTCTTTGTAAGGGAGAGAGTTCTTTTTGGAGGTCCTAAGTGGAGTGGAAAACCCTTCCCTTGGGAGGGCCTTACAAGACTTCCCCCCCCCCCCCCCCCCCCCCATCCCTGGAAATGTTGTGGTTCTGCAATGTGGCGTTTTATGGGGCTATTAAATGTGTTTTTTCTTTTCTTTTAATTTGTTTTGTTTTGTTTTTTGTTGATGAACGGCGACCGTTGGATGTCCCAGGTTATGTATGTAGGTGCTGTTCGGTGCAGGTTCTGGCATAAATCAACCAATGTATTTATTGTATATTAGCTCATTTAATCGCCCAGGATACGAAATGGCGCCTCGCCAATAATTTGCCAGTTGATTGCCATTGCCGTTGACAGCTTCCGATAACAAAAAGTAATTAATATTTTGCTGTTTTTATGTTTTATGGCTGCTTTCGGCGTTCGTTTAATGCTATAAATTGAGCGATATTTCAACAAATACTCCAATTCTCAAATATAAGCATTGTGCAGTACATTATATATTATTAAGTTAATGGCTCTCTGACTCGGCAATTTAAATAAGTTGATTAATTAATTAATATTAATATAATATTATTATTATTATTATTTTTTTTAAATAACTAAAACAGCAACAAAAATTGCTTTTGAAAATAATCACTTTTTCACTTGATTTTAAATCTTCTGTCCTATGGCAAGCATCATAATTTTTATTGTAAAAAGCATTTTGAGTTACATATAGTTTGTACTGGCTAATCTTTATATTAATTTTATGTCATATTCACAAGTTTAATATTGTGTATAATATTGTTGAAATGACCAATAAGGTATTAAATAATTAAAATAAAATATTGTATTATTACAAAACTTAAAATTGATAGGAAAATCCATTTCGACAAGGGGGCCACATTGGGCCACATTGTTTGTTTAACAATAATCGTTTTAATTAATTAGTAATGAATGCACATTTGCCGAAAGCAATAAAAAGCAAATTATGAACACACATACACGTATACATGCATACATACATGCATACATACTGTATGTTTTTGAATGTTTTCTAATGGGTTTTTCATTTTTCATTATTCATTTTTCTTAATTAAATGTCCATGTTTACATTTTGTTTTTCGAGCATTTTGTTAATTGCTCATTAAATAATAATTATTTTTATTGAAATAGTTTAATCCATAAAACACTTGTTGTTTTTATTTATTTGTTTTTTTCGCAATTTACTCAAACTACGCTTTAGTAGAGGACGCATAAATACAGTTAATTCTCTTTAATTTTGTTAATTTTTTTAATTTATCCACAACTGAGTTTGGGGAAATGAAGCCTTAGCTCATTTATTTGTAAAATATCAAATAAAATACAAATCGGGGCATTATTTAGATTTGTTTAACTTTCACAGCGTATTTTGAAACTTTGCATTATTATTTGTTATTATTTGTTTATTTGGTTTGAAGTCAAATTGAGTTGGATGGAATAAGATTTATGGTAATACGAGTAGATCCAGCAATTACACGGTAGATAAATCTTTCAGCTGAAAATCTTTCTGAAGAGTTGCGCTATTTACTGAAATAATAATAAAGAAATGCTAACTAAAAACTAAATCGAGTTTAAAAAGTCATTTTCTTTACGGCAAATGCATATTTCTTGGACAAATAAACTCCTTTGAACTTATCAAGAGATTTTATTGTTTCTTTGATTGGTTTGATTTGATTTGATTACGAGAACACAAACAAAGATGCAAAATAAAGAAATATTTTACAATATTTAAAATGAATATTCAGCGTTCCCTCAGGCCAGGCACAACCAAGCAGTGACAATTGCAAGGATTCCAAGTAGGACAATTGTTGCCTTGCATCCAAACACTGTAAAAAAAAATAATAATATACAATTTAAAAATATTCACATTACATATTAGTTTCGAAATCTTCATTTTCGACAATTTCAGCAAAATGAAGACAGGTGATTTTTGAACATAAGAATTTATTCATAAGTGAAAAATGCAATCACAATAAAATTCAATTATTGTGGCACTTCTTTTCCTCTGTGTATATACCTCCCTTTTTTTATCATATTCTTATTCTCATTGTTTTTGTGGTAGCAGTTATGCTTTCCTTTCCTGTTTACATTTTCATTTCATGCACTTGTCTCCGCGACAAGGACAATAGTTTAGTCCTTTCACTTTAAGTTGAGCTTTGCAAAGTTTGAAACGAGTTTTTCCTTTTACATTTCTATACAAGAGTCCGATTGTCAGTCACGGACTATTTTGTTCATTTACCCATTTGGCCATTTGGTTTTTTGGCCATTTGGTTTTTTGGCTGTTTGTCAATTTGATGGCCAAGTGTTTATAACTTTAACTGAAAGTGAGCCCTAAACAAAGTAAACGCCGCTAGCTGTATTCATAAGTTGTGGCATAAGAAACCACAAAGAGAGGAGCAACAGCAAAGCAAAAACGAGAAGCGAAAACATTTAAATTGCGTCTACTTTCAACTGCTCGACTTATGAATACCCTGTACATGGTAACGAAATACCAATGTGGTATATTCATTAATTATTCAGTTATTCCCGCAATTATTGTAAAACCCAATATATTTAATTTTAGTTATTTGTTTACGCAGTTTGATTTATGCCACTTAACAAATTTTTTTTTTGCTTTGCTTTGTTTTTTTTTTTTTGTACAGGGTATCATAATGTCTAGTACAACAGTCGCAGCAGCAAAGAAAATGATTTGTGGGTGTTCGCAGTGCAACTTGCAACAAAACAGATTCTTGCTGTATATTCTAAATTAATTAACCGCAAAATGCTCGTGTGCCACATGCAAATATTGTTTAGGTATTTTATTCAATTCAAAAATGTATCTAATATGTAAAGGGACTTTTCGCTTCAAAATATAATAATACCACGAAATACAATATGTTACATTGAATAGTTGGTTAATTTAAAAAGTTTTACAAATTGTTGTTCGCTAACTTTAAAAATATTTAAGCTGATGGATTAGATGATTCAACGTTGCACAGGTGCAACTCATAATTTGCCACAGATTTCGCGAGACATATGTTATGCAGTGCCTTTTAAAAATATGCTTATGCATATACATACACTTGCACACGCACACGCACACCGACACATACATATACACATACTGTACGCGTGTATATAAAAAAATATTTAAATACCAAGCCATCAAATACCAGAGTCTAACAAAAATAATTAAAAGCAACTTGAAGAGCAACAGGCAGGAGCAGGCAACTGGATCAGGCACAGGGGCAGACAAAGGGGCAGGCACAGGTGAAGGTAGAAGGCAGAAAGGCAGGTAAGGGGCTTCTAAATATTTGTAGCAACTTTGATACCTCGCATTCCGGAAAGCAATCCAACAAGGCTTGAACAACTCTATGCTATCCTTATATTCACCATAATCAGCACACGAAATATCATTATCCATTTGATTAAATTTATATTTTGGTTTTTTTTTTGTTTTTTTAAAGATTTCAGCTCTTATTGTATATGGTATTATCCGATATGCTAGGTGTATTGTCAGCCCATTGTTGGATTATATATATATACATTTTTTATACTTTTTTTTTGTATATTATTCGCCTGCCAAAATGTTAAAAAGAAACCATCATCAACGGTTAGCCAGCTTATGGTTATGGCCATATCCAAACGTTCGAAAACATTAAAAACATTGCTAGCAAAAAAAAAACAAAAAATAAAAAATAAAAAATAAAACAAAAGTTTAGTATAAAAACAAAATAGAAATAATATTGCACAAAAAAAGAATATAAGTGCTCAAAAGCAATTTGAGGTTTTTCGCTCCTTTACGCTTTTTTTTTGTTGTTTCTTTTTTTTTTCTTTTTTAATGTTGTTCTGGACAAACGACGCAATATTTCAGCAAATGATTTCCATTTTGATGTTTTGCTATTTTTTCGTTTTTCGTTTTTCATTTTGCTTTTTGTTTGTTTTTTATTTTTTTTTGTGGGTGGTGAGAGGGTCGTCCTCTATTTTTTTTGTTGCTTTTTGCGCATTGGCAGCTGCAACTTTTGTTGACAATTTGGCCGCCAGGTGTCGCAATTGGCATGTCCTTTGTTTCCGGTGGACGCGCGCGGGAAACAAAGACAAAAATTTAATAAACTTGACGCACAAGGCAAAAAATGCAAAAAAAGAAAACAACAACAACAAAAAATAATAATAATAAAATAAATGGCCGAAACCCAAATAATGGCCATTTAATGGACCCCTTCGTCCCCAGCAGCTGACACCTCTGCCCAGCTCGGCTGAACATCTGTTCATCATGCAAATGAGGGAAGAAATCGCCAACCCATCGAAACCAAGGTCGGAGATGCTGGCAAAAGCGTCCAAAGGACATTTTTGACTTGAGATGCCGTGGGAGTGTCACGAGTGTAGATGGTAGCACTCGAATCGAATGATATGAGAGTGTGAGTGTGAGTGTGAGTGGAGCCCAAGTAGTGTGTTTGAAGTTTCGTTTAAGTTTCGCCAAATATCCTATTTATAATTCAGCCTAAATAACTAATTAACTTGGCTCCTGGCCGGGACATTGATTACTTTGGCCCTTGGGCACTTTATAGTCACAAGTACTCGAGCACACTCAACGAGCAACTGCACCCATCCATCAGGGAAGTTAATCCAATGCCAAAACTAGGAATCCAATTAATTCCCAGCAAATATTCCAGACACGCGCTCGACCAAAACACGGAACAGTTGCGCCCAATACGGCGATGAGGTTACATTGAGGCCTTAAACCATATTGGCGGCTCAATCGTAAAATAAACAAACGTGTGGATGATGATGATAATGATAATGATGCTAATGATGATGATGATGATGATGATGATCAAGATTAAGAAGATGTTGCCAACACTTACACATACAGCCACAAGCAACCCCCGCCCCGTTGCCAGGACAAAAGGGTAACATCCTGCGTCCGGGTGTGAGAAGTGTTGGATTAATTTTTCGATTGAAATATGTTGCTAAACGCCTGGAGCGTGTTTCTCCATGTGGGAAACATGTTCATTTGAGTGTCCTGGCTGGTAAGCATGTACATATGCCCACCCAATGCGTGTGAATGCCTACGAATCAGCGTGAGTGCCTACTTATGAGTGTGAGTATGAGTATGGGTGTACGTGTACGTGTGAGTGTGGGTTTGCTTATGCTAAAACTAATTGTGCGTGAGTAAAATAACATTGCTCGCATATGAATGGTACAAATGGTGTGAATGTCATGAATGGATTCACTCGGCAAACGCAAGGAACTAACCTAACACAACTTTATTCGATTAGCTGCTGGCAGAAAATGTGAATAAATTGGTTAAGCAATTTGCAACGGACCTTGAATTTAGGGCCAGGACATGCACACATCCTCCAAGCAAAGGTGCACTTGCTTAATCCATGAATACAAAACGAACAACGTAATGGTGCGCCACCATATCAATAAGGCATTCATCAACGTTTTTTATTAAAAAGAAAAAAAAAAAGAAAAAAAAGTACACCCAAAATGACACTAAATCGAAAAAATTCGTCTCTGTTTGTATATCCTTATATCCTTATCTGTTTATCTGTCTATCTCTTTTGCTTATTCTATTGCTATTTCTACTTGTATTTTTATTTCCGCTTCTATTTCCTAATGTTCATATCTAAATGCATATGGTAATTTTGTTTTATCTGCTTGTGATCCGAGCCATCCGCGCACTGAGCGTGCCCCAAATGACCTTGCCACGCCGACAACGCGACATCTTTGTCCATAATTTGTTTATTCCGGACGACATTGGCATTGTCGTACGCATTTGCGTCTGCTGTTTATGACACTGGGACGTGCTCTTCATTCTCTAACCGACCCACAAGGATCAAGGATGGTGAATAAAATTGCCACGCCCTCCATCTCCTACCTCAAACCTTCAATGGGGCAAATTATGCTGAGTAAATGCCCAGATAATGCGACCTAATGTCACTTCTTCCTCTTCCATCCATCCATCTCATCATCCCACTGGTGCACCACGACAATTGCTGGAGCCCGTGGCGCCGCCTGTTCGTGCCGTGTGCTGTGTGCTGTGGAGTGCAAATGCAATCAAATGTAACCGACTAGTTCCCCTACTTGATCTAATTCAATTGGGCAGCGATGAGATTAGGACTGAAAGGACATGTTACCCCTTTTGGAATGGAAAGGATATGCAAACAGTTTGACATTTCCTGCTGCCGGTCATGACATTGACCTCCGCAGATTCATTTGCTTAATTGATGTGCTCAAAACCAAGTCTCTCTTTTAACTTGGCTAGTAGTCTTCGGCTGGGCAGGGGAGGGGAAAAGCGGAGCATGACTACTCGTACTTTAGGGGCTGCACTGGATTCGGTTGACCGTAAATGTCACTGAGGCGCGCATCTGACGGGGACAGGAGCCACAGTTGGGGGGTGGGGTGGACATCTGTGCCACACTGAATCAAGTGCAGTCATATTTCTGCAGGGATTCGGGCTGTTGGCCGTTGGCTGTTGGCTGTTGGCTGTTGCCACTTGAATGCATCAGACACTCAACTCAATTCAATTGAATAAAACTCGTCCCTTGACCTCTTGGCGGCCAGCTGTTAATTGTTTTTTGGCAATGACCGCAGTAATTGTTTAATAGTCCAAGGCATTTCTTGGGACTGTAAGTCATTGGACAAGTCTCGGGCTTTTGGCCCTTCTTCGTTGCACGTGGCCTGATGAATGGTGGTTGGTGGAAAGTGAATTGTGAATTGTGAGCAAGGTGCTGGCGGATTAATAGAATGGGAACTGAGTACGTTGACTGTCGTGCAATTTGATTCACATTTGTTGATTATATATCCCAGACCTTGCTATAGCCCGAAAATACTTCCACTTGGGCGCGTCGCCTGGTCATTACCATTTGCCGGATGCCATCGACCGGACGGATGGATAAGCTACGCTTTGCCAAATGGACATTTAGGTTCTTTTCTTTTGTTTTTTTTTTTTTTTTTTTTGTTGTTTCTTTTGTTGGTCCAAACGCAAATGCCACTCGTAATGTGGCAAGCCAAATTTGGCTGTTGCCAGCCCATTCGACACTCTTGTAATCCAAAATCTGTTATCTGTAAGCTGAAATGCCGTCAACAAATATTCCAATTAGCGCTCGCCAAATATCACTTGGCTAGTTGCCACGATGCATTTTTAATTGCATTTGCATTTACCCAGAGACACGGATGCAGACTCAGATACAGATACAGATACAGACACAGATACAGATACAGATACAGATACAAAACCAGAAACAAGAAACTGCGAATGCATGGTACCAATTGGCTACCAAATGGGCCAACTGTCTGCCCCCATTCTTACCACTTCACTTGCTTGCAACATCCTTGCGCCGCATATGAAGTAGAGATGAACGTATACGCGATATTTTTAAAGTAAAAAATTATGGTTGATAAAAACTAAAAGTATTAAACGAAATAATTAAACATTTTTAATTTTTAATACATTATGATTTAGTAAATATTTAGTTTGTGAAATAAATTCGTACAATATGTACGTATGTATTTATTGTAATTGAATATAGAAAATATTTTCGTGTCACGATGCCACGAGATGTCCATCCCTAGGTGTTCATGTACCGTTTACTTAGCCGCCTTTGTGTAAGCAGTTTTTAAGGCAAATAGTTGTCAAATAGTTGAGTTAACCACAAAGTCAAACTTGGCCGAGTTTATGAAATTTCTGACGGACAAATATTTTCGAGACTAAACGAAAAGTGAAGCCAAACTGGCACAGTAGCAAGAACCATAGTATCCTCCCCCCCCAATCCCTCGGCACTCTCCGTTTACCCGCCAGTCGGTAAAACGAGCATCAAGAACATTTTCATTTTTGCGACGGGTAAAATACAAAAACAAAAAAAAAGAAATCATTCCCAAGCCTCTGGCAATGCCACGCTTGGCGGCGTCAGACGAGGCAGCTTAGAGACATGCAACATGCGGCATAACAAAGAAGGACCGAGCCACTGATTGCAACGTGACTGTGCATTGATTTCCAGCACCCACTGTACAACCAAATGCCAGTGCAGCCCACGGCTCCACTCCTACACTCCCCAACACACACTAACACACACTCCCCAACACACACTAACACACGCCCACACACGCCCACACTCCCAGACGCCCACATCTAATTCCATTGGTATTGTTCGCGCTCTGCAAAGTAAAATGGGTGAAAATGCTTTGGCGATACGCAAATGGGTGTTTGTATTTCAGTGACCGTCAACTCGGCTATTTCCCCATTGAACACATAAACGAATACTTACCGGAGTAAGTGTATCTGTGAGTGTATCTAACGAGTGTCTGCTTGGAGCACGGCCAAGTGGCAGCATATTGAAATTCTTGTTGCAGCTCGCAGTTGCTAGCTGATTGCACTTTTTATTGTAGTTAAGGCTGATACCCTGCTTGAAGTGCAATTTCCGATATCCATGAACGGGTAAGGGGGGCAATTGGCTAAAATTCAATTCTCCACATGGGCAAATGCCCCAAAAGAAACACTTAAATAAATATTTTTTAATTTAATTTAATTTATTAAACTGTTTTTCAAACTCTTAAGTTCTTACAAATTTAACAAAACTAAAGCTGAAGTTGGATTTTTGTTAAATTTGAAATTGAATCTGAATCGGTTCAGAAAGTAAAAGCGCAGTTTTTGGAAAATTTCACTGATTGAATTCAGGAAACTCACATACTCGTATATAGCTTGCGAGTAAATTTGCTCCAGTCAAAAGACTCCTTCCGCTTTTTTATTATGACTCAAAGAGAAATGTTTAAAAAGCAGGAAATTGCCATTTGATCGGAATTTCAAAGCGAAAATGTATTGTAAATGATATAAACATACGAGACAATAAAATATTATCTGCCATCGGCCTAAGCATTCATTTCGAATACTATTTTGGTCAACTTTTGTTTAAATAAGCTCAGGGTATTCAGTGACAAATGGAACAAACATCGGGCAAACAAAGCAATTCATTAGAAATGAATAAACGAATCAAGTCGGTCAAGCAGTCAAGCAGTCAATCGATCAATCGATCAATTGTGGCATTTGCGAGAACATTATTCAGTTCATACTCAAATAACAATTACTAATTGAATATGAACAATACTCGTACAATGAATACTCGTAAACTGCTTATTCATTCAACATGTATGCAAAGCAGATAAACGTATTTCACCTAACAGGCTCAAATTTAAATAAATAAACACCAATATATATTATATATAATATTATATATTATTCAAATTTAAATAAATAAACTAATATAAATTATATATAATATATTATAACATATTGTACAATAATTAATTGTGGCGACTAATTGCAGTAATTAGCCTTATGAAATACTTATTTGTGACTTAGTCCTTGGCTCTTACTCTTGCAGGTTCATAAATCCACATATATTCTGTGTATTTGTGTGTGGGTGTGCGTGTGTGGGTGTGCGTGTGCGTGCCTGTGTGTGAGTGCGTTTATCTGAAGTCTCCTATCTACAGATTTGTTACCACTTCACATTCGCTTTAGCTAACCAATAAGAAATTTACGAGTTTTTTGCGCCCATGTATAAATTTTATGTGAGTTTTTTGTACCCTGTAATTCCCACAAATGGCATATAGAAATGATAGGAATCTATGCTACACTTTTTTGAGCAGCTATAACAATAATTTTAATATGACATATACGATTCCGTTTCTCCTTTTTTTTTTTGGCCCATTGCAAAAATGCGAATATCGCTATCAATGTGATTTGTTAGAGGGTATCTCTGCAGGCGAATATTCTTCTAGAGAATTTCAATTAGTTGCTGTGTTGATTTCTGTTTTCTTTTTGATGGTTTTTTTGTGCCACAATATTTGTTAAGATTAAACGGGCTTTTGTGGTCAGCCACTTTCGAGTTAAAGTCCAGTTTGGTTTACAACATTTTTATGGTTTTCGGTTCACAAATATCTCATTGCAAACCGGAAACGGAAGTGCTCTGCAAATCGAATGACCCTCTACCCACCCAATGGCATTACTGTATCGGCATGTGCTATTCTATTCTGCCACAGACTGAACTGTTGACGTTGTGCCACTTTGATAGTTCCTCACAGCTGAGCAACTTCTTTGTGACAATGCAACAATGTCAACATCAAGATTCAATTCAAAAATGAATAGAAAATTTTAACGCACACTCAAGTCAGGCTACAATCTCAACTCTTGTTCTCATTGTGATACTCATTTCCATTAATAAAATATTTCTAAGGTGAAAATAAAAAAAACAAATTGCCCCAATCTATATGAGTTCTTTGGCAAACCAAGAAATTTGCTTAATTTTATGAGTACCTAGTGAATAGTTTATTTAATTGTACACACATACTCGTAAGAGCACGTATCATGAAATGAATCCTTAAAATATCAACAATTATTTATTCGAATACTCGTATTTGAGCAAAGACAAGCCTTCAGTGTTAATTTCGGCCGGGCTTATAACAATAGATGTATGTACACATGCATACTCGTATTAAAAATATTATCGTTGGCCTTACAACTGAGCATGTTCTGCTCCAAGGGTATTACGGGCATCAATAGACGGCTTATCGAAGCAAAGTATTAGCCAAGTAGTCGGGGATAACGCATACCATGCTACAATATGTAAAACCGTTTGAGCTTCTGCCAATAGTTTCTGCTGCTATGGCCAACGATGCCTGACAAAGACGAGTGCATTTCGAAATGCAAATACTATTCGTATACCCTATATCCGGGAGAGGGGCTCTATCGTGTACACTGGACTAGTGTCATCTGTTTGCTGTTTTCTTTTGTTTATTTATTCTTAAATTATTATTTAATTATTCGCTTCATGTTTCAAATTCACTTTTTTTATTATGAAATTTATTAGTTATACGCGGTTTCTTATGTACATACACTTTACATGCAATACGTACGATATAGTACATACAATTGTATTTATGTGCATATACATTTGTATGTATGTACATACGTATATATGGTAAGATATCTCGCATTTATTGAGCTGTTTGAGTGCCTTCTAGATTGCGATAAGTGCCACAATTTGGTGTGTGCAATAGCTGAATTTTCTCAATTTTGTGGCAAGTGGCAAGTGGCAAGGGGCAGGCAACACAAAATGTGAAAATAAGCTGCGAAAATAGAGGGTAGAGTCAGCATCAACCCCAGTACTGTTGCTGTTGCTGTTGCTGACTTGGCTAGTTGGCGAATTGGGCTATTAGAAAATCGATTCGGCTTATGCAATGTATGTATCTATGTACATATATTTGTATCTCTTTGAGTATCTGTATCTATCTATATCTGTATCTCTGTTTGTCTTTAAAAGATATTGCCATTTGATAGCCGTGCTTAAGGCATTAATTTGATATGTGAATATTTTTACAGGCACAACAACAATCTTTAATGTTTATTTATTAGAAAACAGGTAAATACAGTTTCCTCTATTTAACTTGTATCGAATAGGACCCCCATCCCGTTCGCCCCCTCTCACCAGGGATTCCAATTGATTTTATCGACAATTGGTTACAAAGGTTTTTTGTTTCTTTCTTTATAATGAATGTTTACAATTTAATAAATTTTTTGTGGCCGATTTCTTCGCACACGAAAGAAAAGTTCGAAATTCCGGCACAAAAATCTCAAAGAGATATCAGTGGGCCGCAGTCGCAGGAAGTGAAATAATAAAACAAATAAGGAAAAGTAAAAGTATAAGAAATCTAAAAGAAAAACAGAAACAGAAGCAACGACAGAGACAGAGACAGACAAGAGACAGGGACAGGGACAGGGACATAAAAAGAAAAACAAAAGGAAAATCTGGCTGTTGGAATGTTTATTACATTGTTTGTTTAACCATGGAAAACAATGGCAAATCAGCTCAAATTGGCTGCCGTTTAATTTTGGTTTTAATTGAATTTGGCCAGCTGGCGAATCGGGCTGCCTGCCAGGATGTGTGAGCAGTCATCGTTCCACATTAAATAGTTAAGTAGTTAACATTTTATTGAATCGGATTAGCAAGTGCTTGCATAAATGACGTTAAATAATACAAAATAAACTCAATTCATTCACACTACGAGTACGAGTACTCGTATGTATGAGTATATGCAAGCTAAAAAGAATATTTAATGAGTTTCAATCAAAATGATAACGCATTTAATTTCATTGAAATGATATAAGTCTTAAATGCTTACCCCCCTCTCTTGCACTTTCTCTCTCTCTCTCTCTCTCTCTCTCTCTCTCTCTCTCTCTCTCTCTATTTCTTTTGTCTCTTTCTGTATGTGTGGAAATTGCATTGTCAATAATTAAATTGGTGCAAGTTGAAATGCAATGAAAGTCCTGAAACGGATTTATTTGATTAAAGACAACAAAACAAAACCAAAAATAAAAATTATATCGAGCTCGATAAGTATTATTTGCACAATTTATGTTATAAGTAGAACAAATATTATGAACTGCAGATACCCTTTACTTTGCATAGTGTACCTTAATCAACATTTATTTATGATATGCACGAGTAATTAAATAAAATATATTCATTTCCCAACGTATCCTTAGTCCTTAGTCGCATAGGGTAAAGGACATTCAGCCAGCAGTTGGCCAACAATTTCTATATATAAATATAATAAATATGGTATATAGTATGTCATAATTATGTGCTATAATATCTATCTATCTTGCTGGAGAGGAGCAAATGAATGTCAGCTATAAATTTCAGGACAACTTAATTAGATAAGCGGCAAGTGGTTGTCGCTTCCATCGTCCTTGTAACTGTTGCTAGCGGATGGCAAATGGCAAGTGGCAACTGGTGGCTGGCATCTGACATCTGGCAGCCAGGCTCAGAGATATAAACTTTGGCTATACGGGGGCTGAGCCTCTGGCTCTGACCAGATACAAAAAGTCAGTTTGATTTTAATAAAACAATAAGCAACAACTGCGGCATCAGCATAAGTATCGATCGGCCTAACTAAGCCAACGTGAAATCCACACACACACAAGCTCACACTCACTCTCATACTTCTACTCATAGGCATGCTCGCACTCACACACTCACACTCATCGGTAGACTTTCAGCCAGGGTTAAAGCACAGAACCCATTGGCCTGCTATTGTATTTAACAGCTCAGTGGCTAAAAGCGGGTTGCGGCGGTTGGTGGCAATTATGCCCAAAATTACAAACTTGTTATCTCATTTATGGCGTCAGCTGTGTGTATTTTTGATTTCCTGTTATGATTTTTCTTTTTTTCCCTTAACAAAATGCCAAAACGTCAAAAACAGTCAGACGATCAAACTCCGCAGAGTCCTGGCAGGTGTGTCTTTTCAGAGTTTTTAATTAAAAGTTCAGTACAGTTCAGTTCAGTTCAGTACAGTTCAGTTCAGTCATGGCTGAAACGAAACTACTCATGTACCCATTATCCATTATGTACATAATATCGATAAGCCGAGAGTAACACATGGCTCAAAGTGCACCTCATTTGAAATACTCGCTGTGCTGAACGTATAAAGCATATTAAGTATACGCATCGATGTTTGCATCGTTGGCCAGGCTCGATGTGTCGCTGCCAATGCCAATGCGGTAGTCTAACATATATAAACAGAATGCGTACACTTTTCAAAAATGCGAGTGCCTCTATAAAAACATACATACATACATACGTTTGTATATACATGCAATACACTCCCGTTGAATATCCTGGCGACTGTATATCCACGTGCAAAACATTTTCAAAAGCAACAGAAGTAACACTATTATTATTGAAATTAGAAAGTATTTTTAGCATATTAAATATTTCTGCATTCCACATTCGATCGCACCTGTGGAAAATAATTGGCAGAAAGATCTCTTTAACTTGTTCGAATGAGTGTATGTTAAGAGAGATCAAGATCAAGATCAAGATGAAATTGAAGATTGAGGAAGCCCTTTGGTTTTAGCCATCTGTTGTGTTGTGCTATATGCCTTGCATACGTACGAGGTGTCTCATAGTCGTGCATGCTTTTGGTTTTTTCATTTTCGTATAATACTGTTTTACTAGTTTTCATTTTAATTTCAAATTCGTTCCGTTTCGCACTGTTTGTAGAAGAGTATATGTATATGAAATATGCGCTCTGTCATCGAATGATGTCCTGTTTATGTGAATTTGAATGTGTGTGTGTGTGTGGGAGTGGGCGTGTACGTATGTGCAGGTATGTGCAGGTATGTCTGATATTTTTAAGCGAATATTTGTGAATGGCGACCAACAGTTGGGGTCAACTGGCAGCAAAATGCATCAACATCGACAACGGTGAGCCCCAGTGCGATTATTGCTCTATAGAGCGTTGAGTACAAATTCAATTTGTGTTTCGCAAACATAATACCAATACATAAACACACACACACACACGCACACACAAATGTATATCTATATATATATATAGAAGTATGTTAACCATTTGGTTTGCTTGTTGACTCAAATTGATTTCTTTGTGTTGCTTCTTGGCCATTTTTGTAGCACAATATTTATATGTATCAACACACACCCACATACATACATATATACAAGTATACATATATCTGTCTCCGTATGTATGTACGTATGCCCAGCTGGTTGGCAACCGGAAACTGTTTGCCGCATCGTCGACCTTTTGACAATCTGTCGTGCTTTCTTTTATTGGTGTATCATTGTTATTGAATCTGGTTCCAGAGACATCATCCCTTCATCTCTCTCGGACGGCGGAATCACCTGTTGAAAGCCATAACACTGCAATTTGATTGAAATATAATACATATATAAAATCAGAGAGGACTTAAGCAACATTGAATCTATTTCATTCCCCCTCCCACGCGCCAGATGCAATATACGTATTGATAGTAACATATATTGTATTATAGTTATATCAATTTAAGCAGGACTTCAATGGTTATTGTCGCACTCAATTTGAGAGAAATAGAAATGCAAAAATGAAAAAGAAAGAAGCAAAACCAATAGAATCTGAATGTCGCCGTGACCACAGACATACTCGTATTGTATGTACTTGCTGCTCTTTGGCCCGATTGTGGAGCAGATGCCATAAGTAAGTAGCGCCCCAAAGTCTGATGGCATTAAGCAATTCATTGTGGTCAATGCCGAAATAATTAACAGCTGGCCAAAAGGGGAAACATGGTAACTACTGCTAGAAGCCAGTTACTGAATAGATGAATTCAACCCAGAACAATCAAGAGCTGAAGAAATCGTGACTGCAGTTCATTCAGAACATTTTTAGTGCTTCTTCAACTCTTGACGGAACTCAGAACGAAATGCAACGCGAAAAGAAATAAAAAGCAAGTTAAAAGTCACTTTATTTGTTATTGGCTTATTTCCATCTGCCCTGGGGCCCTAGACTCGTCTTGCCAAGTTACGAATAATTCGAAGTATAGTTAAGTGGCAATTCAACGCTGCAACGCACTTACTCTACTTATTTCCCTACTTCCTGGTTTCCCCCCCCCCCCCCCCGAGCTCGACCAATTGGCCAAGTTTTAAGTGGTTTGACCCGTGAAATTAAACGACGCGACGCGACGCGACGTTAACAGGAAAAATGAAATTGAGCCAAGGCGAATGTTGTGACCGGAAAAATGAAAAGCGAAATGGAGCTCAAATAATATTTATGATTCAGATGGCTGGCATTTGATTCCTTACCCAATCTGACTGGATGGAATTTTAGTTTAGTTTTTTTTTTTTTTTTTAAAAAAAAGAAGTCTATCAAGGAGAATAACTAACGGAGAAAATAGATTTAGTGTCCAGGTGAACCAGTTAAAGAGTAGAAGCAGACTCACCTTTACACTTGAGTTAACAAACACAGAAGATTAAAGGCCAATGACATATTTAGCATTACGGAAACATGGAAAACTTTCATGAATCTTTTACATCCATTTCATTTTTTATGGGCATGCATGAGTAGAGGGCAGCCCCAAAGGTTAGTCGTGTTCTCAGAGAGAGAGAGAGTAAAATAGCGGAGACTTCGACTGCCTCATCATTAAACCGATGACAAATTGATGGATTTCCAAACTGACATCGCTGAGGGGGCAACCAAATGCTGTGCGTGTCCTAGTCTTCAAACCATTTGTCAGAAGACCTCCTGGGTCGGTGGCTAACACAAATGCACTTTATCTTTTTCACAACATTTTCCTTAAGTTCCGTCAGCTCGAATAACTAAACAAAGGTCATTAAGTAGGGTCAGTTCAGGGTCAGGGAACCGAGTGAATACTCCTTGGCATGAGTCATGCACAATTAGCACATTGCACAGCAAAAGTTAATGAAACATGTTGAACATTTATGGTAAATGCAACATTCAGCGTTTACACTCATACTCAACACTCACACTCAGAATATGCATTCAATATTTACATGTTACACTGGACTCTTGCATTCAACATTCACACTCAAAATTCACACTCACCATTTGCATTTAATATTCACCAATCACACTCAGCCTTCACACTCAACATACGCATTCGGCATTCATTTAAAATTTACCAACAAACACGCAGGACTCACAAATTAATGAAGCAAAGGCTGGAAATCAAGGGAATTAGCTCAATAGTTGCGACTGAAAGTTGGATCCGAGGCTGCTGAGAAATCATCGCCCTTTCGCGCAGAGTTGGTTGGGGCTATGTTTGACTAGTTGTTCGCATTATGCACATCATCTCATCATCTGGAACATGATTGAATCATTGCCATCATTATGATGATCATCATGGCCAACAGTGACGAGGTCCGAGCCTCTGCTGCCTCCATCGGGCGTCGGGGGGTTCAAGTGCCATCATCTTTGACGTTTGTTTATTTTTGCGATTAACCACAGGGAACTAATGCCCATGCCCATGCCCATGCCCATGCCCATGCCCATGCCCATGCCCATGCCCATGTCCATGCCGGATGTACGGCAGCCAGTCCCTGGTCGACTGAACGGGGACCCCCACTGTCTTCCACGAGTCTCCCAGGAAGAAGATTGCTTGTGGCTCGCTGGCTCTAGAGTCTCAGTGCGCGTGTCTTGAATATTTATTTGCATTTGATTAAAGACTCAATTTTACTTTATGTTCGATTGGCTGTCCAAATTTTGGCTGAATCAAGCCACTGATAAGTTCGAGTATCTTAAAGATTGAGATACTCTCATAAAACGCTGGCGTTGAATTAAACAGGGTGTCGACTGGGATGTGCGATTTATAACATTGTTCACTTGTATAAATAAATAGCGAAATTACATCAAATAAATCATTTTGTGGGACGGACAGCGACCAAATGCCGCCTGGACAAAGATCAATTCCCATTGCGGTCCATAAACTCGCATACGAGTGACAATACGAGTACACCCCAAAAATCTCATGAATAATATCAACAAATACAAACAACAAAAAACAAAAAATGCCATCGTTATGCTGGCAATGAGTTGTCATTATTTGAGACCTTTGCCCGTTCAAATAATGCTAATATACAATAATATAGTATATTCAACATACAATAGATTATGCCCCAATCGACCTGGATCAAATATTGAATACTTATTTTATGTGCTTAATTGCAAAGAAAACTCAGACAGCTAATAACTCACATAATTCACAAACGAGCAACGACAAACGAGTACTTACTCACCGCACTCACTCATCGTCGGATTGTAAGCCCTTTCAGTTATTTTCGCACTTGGCTAGAATACAATTTGGCCATTCTGGAGTCACATTTACCAGGCTCAGACGCTGCGACATGCCTTTGTTATCCATCCATCTACAAACTTGGGCCCAAACCCTGATTCAAACGCACAGACAGTGCATCCAATGTCATGAGTCTTGTAATTTTTTCTCTTTTTTGCCTTTTAATACCCTTTACGCTTCAAATATCCATTGAGACGATGTATTCATAAGAACTACAGTTCTTTTCTAGCTCCATTTAACATTCTCGGAAATTGTATTATAAGTAAAAAGTATTTAAAAAAAAGAAGCAAAGGGAAATAATATTGTAGGAAAAAGTGAATAGAATATATTTAAGTATTCGTTTCGATTCAAGATAAGTCGACTCGTCGTTTCTTAGAGAACAGAGTATCTTATGGTCGAACACTTCTGCTTGTAGCTTTTTCCTTGTTAATTTTTTGCCAACGTCGCACAAAATGCCATGAATAAAGCAATACGAGGCCCAAATGCCAGCCAAATCCTTGTGAGCCATGTCCTGGTGCTCCAACTGTGTTTGCAGAGAGACTGTCGCCTCGTTGGCAGCAAGTACGAGTACGAATACGAGTACGAGTACGAGTATTTGGTTTTTGTCACAGTTGCAATATAAATACAATAAATAAAAGAAAACAAGAATGAAATTTTATTTTTAGCACGCCGATGACTGTACTCTCGTATACTCTCACGATGGCACAGTTTTATTATTGAATTCGATGAATCCGATTCGATTTTGAATAAATAAAAATATCATATTTTACCTCGTGATCGAAATAATATATAACAATATTTAAGTATTTGCAGTATATATATAAAAAAAAAGAAAGAGCTTTCTTCTGTATCCTGTGTTACAATATTTGTGAGAAAAGTGGAATACTCCTTGCCAGGACATGCAAGAGAGATAATAATGTGACAATCTATGTGACATTGCTCAGATTTTTGGACACACCACATGGTTAAGCTTATTCCATTCTTTATAATATTGTTGTATATGGTATGTGCCCATAGCAATAATTCCTTTGACTGTCAACTGGTCGGGATGGTCGGGTGGGGTGAGATACATAAATTAAATTACTTAAAGTACAATGAAAATGCTGTGCACAAACTAAACGCAACCAACAACAGCTCGTTTAAGGACATTCGTCTTCAAGAAGTATTTGCCTTCGTCTGCTGGATTTAAGTCTGCTGGGCGAAAGTCTGAGATACTTTTGCTGAGATACTTTCTGCGCTTTGTGCATTCGAGCATGAAGTTGAAAAACCAGTTAAAGCATGAAATCCTCCTACGGATATCTACCATATGCCTATAAAGCTGTGTGCAATTTTATAGAGTATTTCGTAGTGGGACATTGAGCGTTGCAATAATATGGTAAATTGTAGGGTATATGCTACATCATACACAATATATTATTTAAGCTGCAAAGAAAACAACAACAATTGCACTTATTCTATGAATGGTATGTACTGTATGTATGCATGTATGTATGTGTATGCGTGTGTATGTGTATCCTTCGGGGTCCTTGCACAGACTGGCACGACGGGAGCAGCGGAGGGCGCGAAGGGGGAGCTAATGGTGCAGCTGCTGATGGCATTTACGCCAACGGAGGCGTTTGTGGCTGTCATCGTCATGTATTAAGATCTACGATGCATTTAAACTTTACAAATTGCATTAAACATATTTTCATATAATATGTTACAATATTATATGTCCATTACAAATATGCAGAAAGCGCTATAATACTTGATTCTTCATTCGATTCCATCGTTGAAAGCTTTACAAAAAAAACCAAATAAAATAAAATAAAATTAAGATCTTGATATCTCCAGATGGCAGCATAGTCGATAATAGGAGATATATGTGGGAACAGTTGAAAATATCTCCATTTGGTTGGTGAAAAAAACCGAAAAGGAATTTAACTTAGTCCAACCCAAGATTTTGGATTGGATTTGGATTGGTTTTGTAAAATAAATCCCCTCATTGTTTTTATAACTATTCAAGAAAATCTTCCAGTAGGGAAACATGTTTCCTTTGGATATAACATAGACGCTTCTCTTGAAGGACGACTCAAGCAAACTTTTCCAACTAAACTAAATGTAGAGTATTAAATATTTTTACATATTCCTAAAATATGTATATACAAAAATCAACTCTATTGGATTAAATTAATTTCAGAGTCATTGAGCCAGAAAACTCACCTAGCGTAATGGCTCTTGGCTTGGACTTTGGTAATTTCAAAATGAAATGTATTTATTATATAATATGTAAACACATACATACATATACTATATAAATTTTTTCTTATTAATGCATATACAAGTGGTATTATTTATATAGCTTTCTTTTTTTTTATTTATAATAATCATGGAGGAACCCAAATTGCTCTCAGCATAAGCTCCGAGCACTGAGTGCTTGGCTCGCTCGACTCTTTTTTTCCAGTCAACATTTATAATTGATGCAGACCAAGTGAACATTTTAATTGCAAGCTCAACGACAGCAACAAAAGCAAAGCAATGCAAAGCAAAAGCAAAGAAAAAGCACAAGCACAAGCACAAGCAAAGGAAACCTTTAAGCCCGAGTCGCTCATGCTACAAACAAGGGTCGACAGGTCACTCGGTCGGGATGTGGCAATGGCTACTGGATACACACAGCGCAAGGGTTTCCATTTAAATCAAATCCTGCATTAATTGGCAAAACGGAAAAAAATGAGAAAAAAAATTAATATGAAATGATATTAAAAATTTCTATTGAGATTTAAAAAGACTTTATTTATTCTAATTTTCTTTTGCTTGTAAATGTTTGGCTTTTATTTCTTGAATTACATTTTAAAAATGATAATGACAATGTTCTGTTGTTTTTGTTGTAGTTTTTCTCTAAGTGTATTCACTGCCTTGTTACGAGTATCGTCAGTTACCTCAGCTTGTCGCCTTGTGGAGGTGCAACAGTGGTGGCAATTAAATGCCACAGCAACAAAGATGCGGTTCGCCTTGGGAGTGTGTCCAAAATGATGACATGTTAGCTAAGATTTCCAGGATAAGGACAAGGACACACAAAGAACACAAAGGCCTTGGCCGAGACCCTATGTGATTCTAAACCATTTAAATAACAATCTACTACAAAATATTGTACTTAATAGAACTTTCTACAACAAATTCATTGTTTGCGGACTACTAAAATCAATTCGCCTTATTTTATTGGAAACTCTTGAAAGTGGTGTACGTTCTTAGAATTTTAGAGCCAAGTTGCAACCACAACACAACAACAACAATAAAAAAATATATATATATATAAAAACATCCCAAGATTTTTGTGTGTATTTGTGTCCTTGAACATTTCAAGGAATTGTTTATCTTAGGGCTGAATTAATTTTCTTTATGCACACTTTTCCTTTGCCAATATATTCGCAACGTTTAGCATAAGTTCCCTCCATATCCGTATATGGTATGTATGGTATGTATGTATATACCAGACTCGGTACATTGGTTTCTTTTGAAATTTTCTTCACTATTTATTTAAATTTCCAACGAAATGAAAAATTTATATTTTATATTAAGCACATACTTGATTTGACCATAAACTGTAGCTCAATGTGTCAATCTGTCAATGAGTTGTCACAAAATAATTTATTAAATTTACTAAATGTGTAAAGGGGAAAATCAAAGTCAAAGTGTATGTAAAAATGACAGCTTCGAGCAATGCCTCCTGCTTGGCAAAAAGTGATTTCCATTTCAATTTAAACAACATTTAATCGGTTTCGAGCAAAGCAGCCTGTGAACTATTATTATTATTATCATAACAATCGAATTGGCATTAAATTTCGTTTCTTCTTTTTTTTTGTATTTGTAATTTACAATTCTGGCATGAACAAATACGATAATTTTGAGATGCGCTGGCGGGTCAGTAACCCAAATGATGAACACTTGCCACCATATCTGGGTGGTCCCGTGGATGAGATCTTTATGGAAAATCGCAAATGTGAGACAGTGATGCTATCGAAGACATCACTGAGAAGGAGGACTAAATGGAACCGAAACAACAGATTCGAGAATCGGAGGCCAAAAAATGAATCCGTGACGGACAACGCAAATGTTTGGGTACGCATCAGTCCGATGCCGACGGAGCAGTATCAGCTGGTCTACGATTTCTTTCGCAATCTGGGCACCTTGAAGTGCATACGATCCTATCAAGTTGATCGCCTGTATCTGCAGTACGCCACGCTGGAGACAACACTCTTGGCCTTGAGCTACAACGGTCAGCACCTTCTGATTCAGAATCAGCCGTTCTTATTGAGCTGCGTTAGGGTTAACGAATCTATCATCAAGAATCTGGAAAAGCATCACCGTTTCTGGAATGGCTCCAATTCCGAAGGACGTCCAAACATTTTCAAAGCGTATCCATGCAAGCGATTTACCTTTAAGTGGTTTTCCAATTGGTTTTGGTGCAAATGGAAATCACTTCGAGAATTCTTTCACATTTAAACTTAAAATTATGACAATCATTTTTGTAGAATTCCATTTATTTGCTTAGTTTCTGTTTGTTTTTTGTTTTGTTTGTTTGTTTGTTTGTTTGTTTGCGGCAACCACAGGAAGTTTAATTGAAACATCGAATGACTAAGCTAATTTGAAATTTGTAATGTAAAGCAATAATAAAAAAAAAAAAAAAAAATTATACATATATATATACACTATATATATATGTATATATATATATATATTGTATTGTATTAATTGTAATTATAACACATAACATACATATGTACACGTATACTTAATGCCTAGAGAATGTCATTTATCGCATACTCTCATACGATATACCACTGTGTGCTGTATATGGTATACGATCTGGTTCATAGTTGGGGACTCTCGGCAGCCCCAGCGCTGTTCGTATAGACGACAGAGTTGAGGAGATGCTCGTGACGAGAACGTGATCGCCAGGTGTCCATGCCCATGGAGAGGCCGGCATTGGTGGTGACAGCATTTGCCAATCCTGCCTGGCTAGCCGAGAGTCCTGCCGCCGCAGCAGCCGCGCTGCTGCGATGCCATGGCAGTCCCTTGAACGTATCCACAAAGGCGCGCCGGAAACTGGCGTTCATGAAACAGTAGGTTATCGGATTGCAACAGCTGGAGGAGTAGGCCAACAGCTGCAGGAAGCTGATCGATGTGTAATCAATATACTCATAGAGGGCCTGGCCAATGAACATGCTCAGCGTGTTGATCACATACAATGGTGTCCAACAGATGAAGAACTCCAGCACCAGGACGAACAGCATCTTGACCACACGCTTCTTGCTCTCCAGCGTTCTGGCCTCATTGGATCTGGGAATGGGCCAAAAGGGGAGCATGCAAAATAAACAAAATGAAAAATGAATAATTAATTAAAAAACTATTGCACAATGTTTATTAAATACAACACATTCTGTATCATTTCATCAATATTTCATTTCAATAGGCCGCTTGAATGAATTGTTGTTGTTGATTAACTAAATAAAAAACAATTTAATAACAAATGATATATACTCGTGCTTTATGTATGTTAATGAATCAAATAATAACTGAAATTCGAGTGAATTAATCGTGAATGAATTCCAAAAATGTGCGACAGCAGTCATTAAGATTTCTTTTCTAATTGCCACAAATGCAATAAATTATTGAATGATTACAACTTGGCCTTTAACGAGTATAAATTGTCGAAATATTTTGGCTAAATTATGAGCCTGCTGATGGCGTGTTTAAGGTTATATGTCACAGGTCACAGGCCATGCTCTACGGCATGAATACTATGTGTGCGTGTGTGTGTGCGTGTGTGTATGTGTGTGCATATACATGGCACACACATACTTATGTACTTAGTATTTATAGCTAACCTTCGTAGGGCAGCGTCGTGTATGCGTAAACTTGGTGAGGAAGTCGACGATTTGGCCAGAGTCGTTGTTGTTGTCGATGTCGTTGTTGTTGCTGTTGTTGTGGTTGTTAATGTTGTCAATGTTGTTGTTGCCATTGCTGTCACTGTTGCTGTTGCTGTTGCTGTTGCTGCTGTTGCACTGGCTGCTCCGCCATTATTGTTGTTGCTGCTCTCTGCAAACAAAGACAGACAAATTGCTAACCAAGGCGAGGCAAACTCCTGCCACAGAAACTCTTGACTGGAAGCCAGACTCACCGTTGTACTCGTTGGAGGCATTGAGTACCAGGACACAGGTAGTGGTGCCAGGCGTGATGGCAGCTGCCGTCGGCTGGGCGCCACTGGAGCTGCTTAGCGGTATCCTGCCATCCTTGTTCACATCCATGCCCACATAGAGCGTGCGCGTTATCAAAATATACGCAGCACAGAGCACCAGCAAAGGCAGCACCAGCAATATTAGATCCAGCATTATATTATAGAAGCGTTCGTAGCCCTGGTCGGGCCAGTGTTCGCGGCACTTGCAGTAGCCTGGAGACGAGCCATGACGAGCCATGTAAACATACGTTGGAATGTAATGCAATAGTCTTATAATCACGAATATCCTGCAGATAGCAGATAGCTCACCTGGCCTGCTGGTTGGTATCAATTGACTGAAAATTGCTATCGGCAGCATGCACAAGATGCCGCCTAGCCATATGAAGCCGATTATCTTGTACGCATGGCTTATTGTCTGCCAGGACCTGGAGCGCAAAGGATGGCAGATGGCGTAGTACCGTTCACAGCTGATGGCCACCAATGTCCACGAGGAGACGGCCACTGAAGCAGCTGTGATTAAATTGCATCATTTCATATTTATTTATACTTATATTCAATTACGGATCAAGGATTATTATAAATAAATGATAAAAATATATTAAAAATGATAACTAATAATCAAATAGTTGCAAATTCGTTGCTTAATTTCAACATCAACTAATTCATATTTAAATTTTCATACTACATATTACCAATTAAATAAGCCCAATTCGAGTTATATATTAATTAATAATTATTATAATTAATTACAATACTTTATGTATAACATATTATATACTCGTATTCTATTAAGTATATGCTAATACATTAGCTTATTTCAATTCAGATTTTATACGACTTCCAGCAAACTAAATATAATATACATATTGTAATATCAAACTAGTTTGGGTGGCAGATTTTATGGAAATGAGCTCTTTATGGAACTAGTTTTACAAATTGTTTAATTAAATTTTGAGTACAAGCACAAAAACAACAAACACAACGATCTCCGGCCTTAATTTTTAACATTTTTAATTATCTGATGAATGTTAATTTTGTACGAATTTTGTTCGACAAATGGGAATTTCCTATCCCTAAGCATATTTTTCACTTTGTGTCATGCTAATGAATACCCTGTAAATTACCAAATAGGGTATATACACTAGTGCAACAAAGACTTTCGTAATTTGTGTTTAGTCTTAGCATTAATCAAATGCATAAATTAATAAAAAATATATATTTAATATAAAATGTAAATTATATGTGTGAATGTATGTACATATGTATATAAATATTCACATATCAATTCTGGAATAACAAATTATTAAGTCATTATTAATTAAATATCAAATCTGTCCCAGCATATTAAGATATATTCAATGCCTGCGGTGGCATTAGCCTTTTCGTGTAAGCTCGCAAATATGAAAATTGGCTACTGGCAAATGTTTTATTATTAAATTGTATATGTGTGTGTGTGTGTGTGAGTGTGTGTGTTTGCGTGTGTTTGCGTGTACGCATCTGTGTGCTGTTATGTGCTGGCAATATAAAGGATCGCTTGCTTAAAGTTGTAATCACAGATACAAAAAGGACCTCAATTTAAACATCACGCAAACATTGTGGCCATATGTCATCGGGTTTTTGGACCTTTCGCAGTTGTTTTTATTGTTGATTTTGTTGTTTGTTGTTGTTGCTTTTGTTGTTGTTGCTGCCACTGTTGCTATTGCTGTTAATGTTAATGCCATTGCCGTGCGTCTGCGTGTGTGTGTGTGTGTGTGTGTTTATAATCGTGTTTTGTTTGTGTATAGACATTTTGGCTTGCTAAACAAATTTTTGCGGTCTTTCTGTGTTTGATGCTTGCTTCTTGTTGGGCTGCCATGGAGCTGTCGTGGCCATGACCGTATCCTAGGGCCATACCTATAGCAATAGCAATAGCAATGCCCATATACTCATGCCCATTTCCCGGTCCATTTCCCCTCTCCATGACCATTTTCCGGCGCCCATTTCCATGCCACTTTTATTTCCAGCAATCAAATTTTATCGCCCAACTGACGCTTATAAATTTGGTCCTGTCACATTGCCATGCTGCGTATACTTATTTATATCCTGGGCTCTGCACAGTGCGTCGTATACGTAATATGCTCAACTCCGCTTGGGCCTAAGGGGCCCGGATTTTCAATATGAAATTGAAGCTGTAGCTGTAGCTGTTGCTGAAGCAGGCGTTAAATCTGATTCTGAACCTGAATCTATAGCCAAGTCTAAATCCTGGTATTTAGATTTATGCCTGGGCTGTTGTTTTGATGTCTTCAAAATCAAATTCAATCAACAACAACAAAAAAGGAGAGAAAGAAAAATATTAAGAAATAAATAAATAAGTAAATATAAAAGACATGAAATTGAATTTGTTTTCAATGTTTATTCATCTTTTGTTGCTGTTGTTGTTGCCGTCGTTCTATTTATGCTGTCAGTTCTGCGTTTGCCAATTGAATTACATGCAACCGCACTCTCACCGCAGTCACAACACCCATTACACACACATAAACACATACACACATACACGCACACACATAGTTATGCGAAGGCAGTAAGGCGCTTACAAATTGTATTTGTATTTTAAAATGATTTAGTTGTCATAGCGTTTTAGCCAAATCAATCAAATGCTTCAGATGCCGAGCCAATGTTAAATAGCGTAACATTTTACCACACACACACACACACACACACACACACACACACACACACACTCACGAGTACATGTGATATTTAGTGTTGATTAGTAGGACGATAAAACTTCAGACGAACTGCTCCGTGTGGTACGCCATATGAGGAATTACTCTTCGCACCTAAAAGTATGCTACACTTTTTTTAACTAGCAGCGCTCGTTATTTTGGCATAGCATACTTACAGGTGTCCGTCGCGACGGAAGAAACAACATATAATTGATAGATTAAGCTTCGGGATTTGGCTATAAAGTACTGTTACCCAAATAAATGATAGGAATCAAAAGTGCGAAGAGGAGAAGTGAGAGAGAAAAAAAAAATAAGATCTATTTATTCAGGACACCGATAACCAAGATTGAAAAATAAGTGTAAAAGTAAAGAATATAAATATTGAAATGGATATTTCACACAATCATTTCATATGTTGGGTATACAAATTATAAAAATTGCAACCATTTTACATTATTTTTTCTTTTTTTATTGTATGTTATTGATTGAAGGCGTGTCATGTTTGCAGATGATATTATATACATATAAAGAAATTATTTTTTGATATACCATATTCGTATGTATGTAGGACACTATTTATTTCAGCATGAAAATTATGTACTTAAACGTAGAAAAAATAAATTATAAATTTATGTAGAGCTTAAAAAACTTTGCGCCCGTTGACACTCAAGTGCGAGTAAAGTTTTCCAACTGATTTTCATTCATTATCGTTTGCTGCAAGCGTTGCCAAGGATTTTTAGCCGTTGCAGATGCAGCTGATGATAGAAAATAGAAAAGTTACGCGGCCAAAGTTGTTAGTTTCGCCCATCCCCGGTTTCCCCCACCTGGCACGTTCCCTTTCCAGCCAACTTGGCAAAAAGAAATTGTTGACCAGCTTCTTATATCGTAATAAATGATATACCACACCGCGGACAGGAGTGGCTACTATCGTAGTAGCAAAATTGTAGCCACAGATTGATGTTTCAAATAGTCTGGGGTCATAAATCTTGCTCGAAAGGTATTCATGGTATTCATTGTATTCATTGTATTTATGGTATTTAATCGTATTCGAAAGCCATTTCATTTGATCGACATAAAGCTTATCATCGTGTGGTAAAAAGTTTTGTTATTGATACACAGTCGCTTTATTAAGTTACGATATGCAAAGGCAAATACGATTAACCGATTCACATGGGGTAAACTCAATCAATTTTCAAACCGCAATCTTAATCGAATATTTAAAGTCATTTAATCGCTTTTGTTCTTAGCCAAATTCTAAATGCGACTAAATATCTGGCTGATATAATATGTATGTATAGACCGCAAATCGTTTTGGCTTTTATTGAAGCTTTTGTTCAAGCAATTACGGCCACGTTGTAAAAGTTGTGAATTGCTTTTATTTAATTATTTATTTATTTATTACGCTTTTTTCTTGTATTTATTTGTTTTTGTTTTTGTTTTTCTTTGTTTTTGCGTTTTTCATGAAGCCACGGGATCATGCTGGTTGTAATTGCTGATTCCAAAACTTTGTGCAATGAACAAAGCAGCAAAGCAAGAATAAAAAATGAAAAACGAAAAATGAAAAACAAAAACAAACAAAAACAAAAACAAAAACTTGCAAATTCATTTAAATTCAATGAATTTAACACATAAACGCCAGCCAGCATTTAAGCGCCACAATACCATTTATTGTATTATACAGTACATACAATAAGTATAATGCCCGTGTGCTCGCTCGCTCTGAACTCTCGAAAGTGCAGGGACGTGGCGATGAGTTTGGGACAACAACAACAACAAAAACTAAACTTTCATACATAACATACAATGAAATTGAAGTCTTGGCACGCCCGAAATCTATTTAACTTAAAAGTAAAACAAACTTGGCAAAAAGTGCTCTGCGAGCGGCTTTTTATCAAATTACGTAAGTCTTTTAAAGTGGCCAAAATCAGGAGCGAAGTTCATCTATGTACAATGCGTACATGCACACATATGCATGTACATGCTACATATGTACATATGTACATACATTTATGTATATAACTTTATCAGACACATATTTGTAGATATTTGTTGTACATATGTATATGCAAGCGTATATATTGTATCTACTAGATACAAAAAAGTGAACCTTACTCGTAAATGGAATTTTGTGTATTTTTTCTGTCGCGATTATCGTATACTTTTAGGACACACTGTAACAAAAATTGAAATTTCGTTCAGTTTATTGTGTTTATTTCCCGAGTGCCAGAAACTTTTACCAAGCAAACAGATTTCGAGTGGGCATCGGTTACCCGGTTGGATCATTAAACAGCACTCGATTCAGGGATTTGTTTGACAATTTGTTCAGCATTCGAAAAACCTAAACGTGGAATTGCCTGAAGTCTCTTCCACCATTGAGGTATGTAACATATCTATTTAAACGTTGCGTGTTGTTAACAGTTCTATCTACATACCCTACATTCGATTCGATTCCTAAATACGAATATATGTCATTAACTCGACAAAGTTTAATCTAATCTACTGCATAGAGCTATAGTTATATAATTTCATCTATATTTTAACTGAGAAAACTTGGCCCAATTTCCAAACTAGAATTATTCTTGAATAACTTCAGGAATTTTATTTGTTGTATTTAAAAATGCCAATGCAAGCAAAATTCCCATAATTTATTATTAATAACCATTTGTTATTTGTTATTCATTTTGGCAGTTATTGTTGCGCCTTTTTTAAATTATGATTAACTTTGCGAAGAGGATTCTCTCAGGGCTAAGCCGAGTCGAAAGTCATACAGAATTCTCGATAAATATCTAAAGCAAGTCGAGTATCCCAGCTAAGTGCAGAGATGTATCAACAAAATTGTAAAGCTTTTCTGATCCTGTCAGCTTAATGGCCAACACACAAATTCTGGCCTCGCTTGACAATAATTTATTACGATTCTCTTCTATTTTATTTATTTATTTATTGTATTTTTTTTTTCATTTTTATTTTCACACAATCGTCTCTAAAGCTTATCGGAATGAATGTGCGAAGGGATTGTATGTGATTTAATTCGACACTAAACCAACTTTAATATATAGCAACCGCACGGAAAGAAGAAAAAAAACAAAAACAAAAACAAAAACGAACTAGAATAGTTTATTTAGTTTGTTGTTGTTGTTTTTTTTTTGTTGAATTTGTTGCTTAGGTAAAGGAGGTGTTAAATAAACATGTAAACGCCTTCTAACATTTATGGCAAATGTGTTGTTAACATGACACACTACACTCACACACACACACACACACGCACACTCACACACACACACTCACACACGCACACTCACACACGCATGAACATATACATAGAGAATAAAACATATGGGAGAAAAGCCAGAATATGGCTTCTATGGTAAATTCAGAGCAATCTCTGGCTAAACCAAGTGCAGCAATAATGTATGTACGAGTATGTATGTATGTACCGTGGCTTGTTGTTTGTATTTGCCCATTGTTGTTATTATTATTGTTGCAAATGAGAGGGCGTGGCTGGGGGCTAAGAAGCCAGCAAAATGTACAGTATACTACAAAATATACACAACGCTTTGGCAGATTGCACAATTTACTTAATGAGTTTTTGGCCAGAGGTGAATGCAGTTGGCTTTTACTAGATTTTGCTATATATACAATATATACATACACATACATGAGATAATATAAATGTATGTATACATATGTTTCTTTCTATTCATATTGCCACATTTACAAAACACCTGCACACACACACACACACAGACACGTAATTTGGCCAACGCGTCGGTGATGCACACGTTGGGCGCCAAGAACACAAACCCTTACACTTAACACTTTTAGCTTATGGCCAACTGTAGCACACTTAAGGATAACTCGATTTTAATTACCACAATGCAAATGAACAATAACCAAGCAGGTCACTCGCTTCGCCAGCTATCAAAATGAAATAAAAGTAACATCGTTTGGAACAATGACGCTAATGCCTTTTTGAGAGCAGGTAAATCCAGTAAATCCAGTAATCCTGTCGAATTTATGCAACGAGTATATAGCAAATTTGCATTAAAACTAATTGCCATGGAAGGCAAATACAGCCCTATCAAAATAATATATCTTTAATTAGCGCAATTAACACAAATTGTATTGTTGAAATGTTTATGCCCTCAAATATGCAGGGTGCTAAGTGTCGTTAGGTCGTTAGCTACAATATAATATAATAAATTCAAATTTGACGTGTTGGCACTCCATAAAAATAGAGTCGAACCTTACTCACACACACACACACACACACACAGAATATGTTAACTCCAAGTTATGTATGTATTAAAGACACACAATAAAAATATTGTCGACACTTTTCGAACCGCCCTCCGTTTAATATTAGAATAAATAAGCAAATCCAATTGCTTTAATGGCATCGATAGTATCGTATCCACAATTTCAATTAGACGATATTAGAGATATTTTGGATGTGAGCCATACAATACAATATTTATGCAACGAGAGTGTACATACATATAACAGTAGTATGTGGAGCAATGGTATGTGTATGTGTGCAATACCATATGTGCGAGTATATTGCCATTTTTATGATTATTGTCGCATGTGAATCGTTTTATTGACTTGTCTTGCCACGAACTTTATTTTAAATGCCAAAAGCCTAACAGTAATAACAATACAACTTGAAACAACAACAACAGCAATAAGGACAAACATAGTGCAAATATGGAAAGAAAACAAAGGACCCCATTCGGCACACATGCGAAAAACTCAAGGACAACTCATTTCTCCCCACCCCCCCCCCCCACCCCTCCTCACTCTCTTTCGATCCGCTCAAATTTGGCTTCTTGCGAAGATACATATTGGGCAATAGTATTTCTTTTTTGTTTTCTTATATCCTCTGGCCATAAAATGGGTTAAAAAACAAATATACATACATGTATGTATGTATGTGTATAACATATGTTGTACAATATATCAAAATTATATAACCATATGCAAATGTATGTATGCAACAGGCAACAGCAAAGTCTTCTGCTTCATCCATCTGAGTGCAGATAACATACATAGGCTTCAGTCTCAGGTACTTTGAGTGCCAGAGATACAAAATTTGGTAGGACGAGTGCCACAAGAAATATGGTATGAACATCGTATCATCATGGCTTTATATCCTATTCCCATTAAAATTGTGTCTACAAAATAAATAAATAGACGGCTATAATATGGCTTGGATTTAATAACGAGATTTCTGCCATTAATGTTGGCCAAAGTATATTCTAGGCCAGAATCAGTAAAAGCCTTCAGCATGAGCATCCTGTTGATTAATTTAAATTTATTTTATATTCGGAGTAAAAGAAATACCTATTACAGCCCTATTACAGCCCATATTTTCCAAATAAAGCTGCGAATTTTCTAAGTACGTTATAAAATATAAAAACCAAATTATTACGAAAATATATTCAACAGAAACAAAGGATTACTGCTAAAATTTTGAAGAATTTTCTTCTTAAATAAATTTTAATTTGATAAAATATACACTAAATATTATTATTAAAAAAAAAAAAAGAACAAAAAACCATTATTCGTTCATACTTCTGTCGGTGCTGTTTTGGTCTGTTGCAAAGGACCCTTGGCCCAATCATACAAATAGCTATATAGATAAACTTTGACAGGACATGTCCGTCTAAATCTGTGGCCAGAGGACGAAATAGCCATCAAATAACTTCAAATCAAATACTTGTTTGCACCCACAGGAAAATCGTCGTTTCGTTTGGATTCTATTAAAAAGGCATTTCCTTGTGGGCGATGCTCGTCCAGGGCTGTATGGTAAATGTAACTGTATCTATATCTGTACTGTAACTGTAAATATAACTGTACATGTAAATGTAACTGTAACTACGTGGGCGCCAAGTAATTTGGTCGACACACTTTTCACAACTTCTGCCCCAGGATGTCGCTGGCTGGCAAAAAAACAGACGGAAACCCAGATGGGGGGGGGGAGGATTGGTTGACCCGCGGCGTGAGGGTGGCGTGGGATGGGGTGGGGCAGGGGGAGGTGTAGGTGGAGGGGGAACTGAAACTGATGCCTTTGCGGCGCATGCCAGACAATTAGGCGGAATTAGGCTGCTTATTGTTGCTTATGCTTATGATTATGTTGTAGGCGCATTAATAAGCTACACACACACACACATACACACAGAGAGACACACACATTCGCGTTAGTATACACTACATACACTTTGTACTCTTGTGTCTGAATGTATGTATATGGTATATGGTATGGAGGAGGAAAATGTGTGGCCAAGAAAGGCCGACGGCCAATGTTATTTAGAAACTTATATAAGAACGCGGCGAAACAATAAGAAAAAAAAAAAGCAATAAGAGAATATTAATGACGCACTTGCACAGCCCGAATGGATGACGCGCAGATACCCTGTAAAAGAATGTTTTTTTTGATTGTTCAGAATTACAACAGTTAGAACAATTATATATGTATTAATTAATAAACAATTTAAAATACAAACTGTAATAATGAAGGCCATAATAATTGGTCATTTGTAACTGTAATCTTTAATGCCAAAAGTGTAGCATACCTTTCAGGGTTTGCCAGGATAATAAAGAAAATAAAGAGTGACTTCAATTAAAAATTTAACTTTATTAATTAGAAAATGTTTCAGTTATTTACCAACATAATTGTCACATATCGATGAGCTTACGCTTAAGCTTACACGACAGTAAAAAGCCAAGTTAATTCCAGAGCAATCATTTAACAATTTCTTTGGAGTAACAAGTTACAAGTTACGAGTAGTTCAACTCAAGTACAATGGAAATGCAGTTACTTTGTAAGTACAGTATGCCCATTCATGATTCCAAGTGGCAACGAAAATGGCAACAACAATTTCTTTTTTGTTAAGTCCTTTGCCGCACGAGCTGTAATATTGCATGAAATACGCGTACAGATTTAATCTCGGCCCAAATTATGGCATGTAATAAACGGTATACGGAATACCGCCCGCATTTGCCAGGATAACGGACTACATAGGACACTGGCCACTGGCCACTGGATACAGGATACGGGACACTAAGGCCACGACACATTGGCCAGAACTTTAGCAACATCAACGTCAAATTTCAACTTTCTTATTTTCAATTTGTCATTTCTTTCGTTTTCGTTTTCGTTTTCTTTTTCTTTTTCGATTTCACTTTCGTTTTTGTTTTTCTTCGGTTTCATACACACACACACACACACACACACACACACACGCTCATACATGCTTTACATGTTACTTTGTCTTTTTTTTCGCCTCTGCTTTTACTCTCTCCCTTCGCATTCACATTTGCATTCGCTTTGCATGCCATTTGCATAACAAAAGAACATAAAATTGTGAACAAAAAAAAAACAAAACAAAAAAAACCGCGAAAAGGAGAGAAAAAAAATAAAACAATATGAAAAAGAAAACATTACACTTTGGTCAAATGTGCCACACACAAAAAATACTGCACTGTATATGCAGTATACTAGTTGAAGTAACCAAAAAGTATTTAAATACTAGATCACACATACGCATACGCATACAATGTACCACCAAACCGAGCCGCCAGATGGTGCTGAAAAATAGGAGCAAAACCCACATCAAAAAGTTTTTCACTCGTAAAAATGTTGAAAGGGTACGGTGACTTTCGTCGCTTACTGTATGTATTCACATTGTATGAAATGCATCAAAAACATCAAAAACATTTAAAAATTGCTAATAGAAATGTTGATATAATACATCTATTATTAATTGCCTCACTTGATATAGACAAAAAATAAAAAAACAAATTCAAAATAAAATACAAAAAGTAAAAATAATCAAAATTGAAATATTCGAAACTGAGAGAAATACGATATTGTAAAAAATAATTATTTATTGATTTGTTTTGGCTTGAAATGAACATAAACATTAAAAAAAAAAACAAATATTTTATTAAGTTTGGACAAAATCATTTGATAATTGCATATACTACAATATATATTGTATATATACAAAGTATGTCTCTTTGTATTTAAATATTTAAAACAATATTTAACATTTATTGGATCTCCTTTTCTTAACACCATCCATCTCAATTGTCAATTCGAATACTCATTGCAAAAGGGAAATAAGCACGACAAAGAGAATTTTTTTGGAAAGATAAAATAAAAAATGATATTCATGGTATTTGGTATATTTGGAATCGGAGGGAAAAGTAGCATCCTTTGAGCTGATAACATAGAAACAATCTGTGAATTCTTACATACACAATAAATTGTTATTTAATTCGAGTAATTTTAATGGAATTCACAAATGTGACAAGCAGCAGCCGCAGGCGCGACATGCATACACACACACACACACACACACACAACCAAACACACATGCATGCATAAATACATACATAGATATGTATAATGACAGTGACACGGGGCCAGGACATGGGGCAAGGATAACGATAGCGGAACCGACTGTTGGGGGAATAATTTAACAATTGCATGCCAGACCGTTGGCAGCTAAGTAAATCGTTACACACACACACATACACAAGTACATGTGTATGTATTTATATACATGTGCATGTACATATATTAATGGCAGTTTAAGGACATACACACATACACATACACATCTACGCTGGAATGCTAGCTCTGTTCGCGGGACTCTCCTGTCAGAGAAATATTCAAATAATTGAATCTAAATTTCGAATGAGGACATTGCTCGTGCCTTTCCCCCAGATGTCCTTGGCACTTCCTGGATTTATTTTTAGATCGAAAAATCAAGTCGCAATAAATAAATATTAAATAATCAATACATTCATTACATAAATTCCGTCTTTAAAGACTTTGCCGATTTAAATACTCAATAACTAGGAAAATGTGTATTTCGTTGAAACTGGTCGACTAAAGGATACCCTGTGCTTTAGCTCAGGTTAAGATTTAGTTATTTTTATGTTTGTTTTGTTTTTCATTTGATTTGGTTTATCCATAGTCCATTAATTTTCTGTTTTTTGAAAACTATTTCGAATACATTGTGAAAATTGTTAAAATGTTGATGATCTCTTAAAATTCTAAACTAGAGTTAGGAACCTACATATATACATACATATACTTATTTATGATTGTACATACACTTACATATTTACTTTTCAAATATATTCACACAAAATATTAACAACAAAATAAAATAAAATATGTTAAATTATTATTAATAAATACAACTAAGCATAAAACTAAAGTATGTATTTATTTTGAAATGTTTTCGAATTTCAAACTCCATTTTTACAAGCATATTATTATTTTCCCGTTAATTTTATTTTTCCTCATATTATTTATTTTTATTTCAACCAATAATCTGTAAATATTTTTAAATTTTCCAATTCAATTCCTTGTTCCTGCATAATATTAATAAATAATTAAAAAAAATTTGTCTTTTACCTTGGGAGAACTGTATGAGCTTGCAGAGGAACTCGCCAAAGATGAAATTCCGCAGGAGTGTTCCAACCAGAGTAACAGGCATACAAAGGACGCCCAGCAGCATGTCCGATATGGCCAAATTGAGCAGGAAAAGATTGGTAATGGTGCGCATGCGACGATTCTGCACTAAGGTTGAGATGACCAGCAAATTGCCGAGAATGGCGCATAGAAGGATAACGCTATAACTGGGAATTAGCCAAACTGGCATCTCGGGGGCACTGCTGCCGCTGCTGCTGCTGCCATTGCTGGTGGTTGGTGTGGCGGTGGTGCCACTACCACTTCCCGTTCCAGTTCCGATTACGCTGTTCACCCCAATATTGGTCACTGCCTCGACGCTCTCAGTGATCACGTAAAAGTTGCTAGCGGCAAGTGAATTATTCTCATAGCTGGCGATGGTATTATTAGCCACAATCATGCTGCCATTAACCATGCCAGACGCTAGCGATGCATTCAGGGGCGTCAACGTCAGGGACATCACATGGCTTGCAGCGTTACGGGCATTAGAATAATATTCCAGCAGCGACCTATAGCCGGAGTCCGCATCCGAAGCCGTGTTGCTGGCATCCTCAGCGCTGGCGCTATACATTCGATTTAGATCTGGGGAAACATCGATGGTGACGCCACTCGAAATATTCAACATAAATTGTTGACTGTATCGATATGTTATCGATAACAAATCGAATGACTAGGCTTTATTTTTATGCATTGTTTTTATTACTCAAAATCAATTATTGGCAAAATGTAATTAATATTCACTCCCCTATGGGAGAAATTTATCTGATTTATGCTTAAATCTAGATAATGCAATTTTACATTACCGTTACGTTCCCACTATATATTGATCGAATAAATATCTTTAAGACATCGATACATACGATAGTTCAACGATCACTTATGACTCTATGTAGTATAACTTTATCAGTTTCCAATTTCAGTTCAAGACTTTAAAAATATTCACAGCACCGAAAAAAAAGATGAAATAATAGGAGACACAAATAAAAGTATATTTAATTAAATTAAGCCAAGCCGCGCGCGCGCATTTCAAAATTTGTTTTAAGTGCTTACATTTACGGAGTTTAATAGAGTTACGTTAATTCGAATACAAATTACGTGGCAAAATGGATTCAGAGACTACGGCGACCACGATGCCATCACAATGCATCGTCGTCGTTGTTGTTATCGTCGTTATCGTCGTTATCGTTGTTTAATCGGTTTTTGGCGCGCTGCGCTCTACCCAGATTACCGTTACGTTCAACGCGCCGTTAGCAACTGGCCGGCATGGCAAAGGGCAATGCTGGCGCCTGCGTTTCATACGCAGCAAACTCACCACGCACGAGTCCAGCAACAAGCAACCTTGCAACATGCGGCACAGCAACATGTTGCAAGCTCCAATTGCCACAATAGTCGACGAGCCAAGCTTCCAATTTAACGCCCCCATCATTTAAGCCGAACTAATAATTGATAATTGCCATATTTATGGTACTTTCAGCAGAGTCTGCTCGACTGGCAGACACTCTCATCTGCCATAGCATTAAAAAAAAACAACTTGAACACACAAATCAATCCTAGTATTAAAAAATAAAACTAAAAACTTTCTTAAAACCGCATTACTTCATTTCAAATACCGATTCTGTCACAGCCCGCAAATATGAGAAAGAGAAAAACCAAAGCAGAAATTTTATGATATAATATTAAATTTTTTAAATACGTTATAAATTTAAATAAAGATGTACGCAATGAAAATTCATTATTTAAAAGAGCTCTTGAGCTACATACACATGTACATGCATATGTATGTGTATGCATGTATTTATATGTATATGTAACATATAAGTGAATATTTATCTTCTTTATCTAATATAATAATTAGGTTAGTTTTCAATGAACTTTAAACTTTTGAGGCAGAGGTTTTTCTAGATCATTTTTTGAAATAATTGTCTATTTTACTTTTCCACAATTTATAATTTAACAATTCCCATTTTTTTTTTAAGAAAATTCCAAATTTGAACATATAGCATCTGATGAAAATAATCTGATAAAAATAATTTATATCGGACTATGGGATTATATGCATACATATACATGTATGTGTTATATTATGTTTGTACATTACGTGCCTTTATATATTATAATAAAATTAATTGTATATTGCTTTATGCCTCAAAAATAAAGGTTTTCGGGCTAAGAAAATGTTTGCATATTTGTGTATAAAAACTTTAAAATTTGTTTAAAAGAAAACATTTTATTTTTGTTTTTTTTTGCTTTTTGTTACACAGTGTAAACGTTGTGTACAGAGAAGATAAAATTGGTTTTCATTTTATTATTTTAATGTTTATTTTATTTTTGTTTTTATTATTATTATTTTTTTTTTGCAAAAAATGATTTATCATTTCTTAATATTTATTTCTGATTTCATTTTATACTTGTCTTTCGTTTTTTTCCCGGCAACAAAACTGTGATTGCTTGATTCCCATAGCGCTGCTTGTTGCTGCCTGATAAACCGACGTGGATGACGGCTATGACGATAAGCCCTGCAGCGGATAAGCCCCAATGGTGGCGTCTCATCCTGTCTCACCCGAAATGCATTGCACAAATACTCATACTTTTATATGTTGTATATGTGTACGTATACACACACACACAGACACACACATGTTCACAATTTACCCGCATATGTATATGAACTCATACTCAATCTCATACTCATACGTATAGTCATACTTTTACTCATACGTATAGTCATGCGTATACTCATACACATACACATACTCATACTCATACTCATACCCATACTCATACTCATACTCATACTCATACCCATACCCATACTCATACTCACACTCATGTGTGGCATATTCGATTGGTACGTGCGTACTCGATTGCAACGTGCCCGGACACAATTCGCGCCTGAAACTCTGTCAGCCTTGCTCGTTTTTTTTTTGTTTTTTTTTTTTGTTTTGGCCTGGCCCGTTGCTTTGCCATCAAGAATAAAGCAAGGCTTGATTGCTTGTCGGAGATTCCGTTGAAGCAACACCTAAAATGACAAAAAACCACAATATTATTTATTACTCGAAAATACTCTCGCGATTTTGTACTATGCACATACACTGTACATACCATATACATATACAAATTGATATATTTTATTGTATATTTTCTATATTTATTGTATATATATGTTTATATATTGTATATAACATACATAGTCGTATTTATATATTTTCAGATTGCAGTCAAATTAACATATGCTTTTGCTTTCAGGATTCAGTTAATCCATTCTTATCAAATTTGACCCGTTTGGAATCATTTTAAAAATTATCTCCTTAGTGAAGTTGGTTATTAAACAAAAGCAAAAGATTTATACAACTATATACAATACATACATATGTATGTATGTACATACATTAAAGAGTTAATGATGATTTGTTATTTTAATTCGAAATTCTGCTTTCTACTCGTATCCTTTACATTAGTTTCTATGTACATATGTTTGTTTGTATGTGGTTTCATTTTTTAATCGGTTAATTTCGCTTAACGGTTGCGGTGCCTATTGCGGTTACGGTTCAGTTAGGGTTTCGGAATCGGCTACGGTTTGAATGCCTGAAATAAGCTTGAACGTTGACAATCCTTATATGAACATTTGCAAGTAAGTTTTTATTGTTTGATAAATGGGGTGTCATTTTTGCATCCTCATCCCCCCTTTCACCCCAACACACACACACACACACCCTGATGTACACATACACACACACACACACATGCACGTAAACAGCACACATGCAACAACAGCTAAGCGATTTTTTCATCTGCGTTGCCAGCGTCGCTGCCAGCGCATTTTTAACACTGAAATTGAAACTGAAAATAAAACCAAATGCGGTGGCGGTAAAAACGCTGTTGCTATCGGTGCTGGTGCTGCTGCTGCCGCTGTCGCTGTCGTCGTCGTCGTTGTCGTCGTCGTCGTCAGTCGCCGGCATCGTCATCGTCCCCGTTTTATTCTAAGC
>JBAMCR010000219.1:0-40151 GCA_037075045.1 Mulgravea parasiatica | reverse complement strand
CAAATTTTTAGCTTTTACGGTTTGGGCTGTGGAAACATCACTCTTGCTATTGCTATGCGGTCAAAGAATTTTATATATATAGATAAAAAATATATATAAACTTTATTTGCTTTTTGTCCTTTTCGGTTTATTGCTTATTTTTTATATTCCTACTCCAAATTAAAAAAATATACACATATATATTTTGAATACGCTCCTTATACAAACGATCAGATCCAATGTATATATATAAATATATATACTATATAATCGGTGAGTTTGCAAAAAGCAACAGCAGGCATATTATCACAATAAATAAAATAGTCGAGTCATGTTTACTTTATCTACATACTTATATATTTACATATACTATGTATGTATGTATAAATTGTTTTTTTTTCTATTTTTGTAATCAATATATATGTAAAGTGGACGTACACTCGCACACACCACACACCACACACACACACACACACACACACACACACACACACACACACATACATTAATACTTACAGAAATGCATACATATAGATTATTTCATTTTATGTGTTGGAAAATCAGTCGGTAAAATTCATCAACAACAACAACAGAAACAAAACGAAAAACAAAAGAAATAAATGCAAAGTTTTGCAAAAACGTTAATAATATTGTAATTATTTTTCATTTGGTTGCCAACGATATACAGTATATGGTATATACTCGTATTGTAATTTTTTGTTTGTATTTTGTGTGTGTGTTTTTTTTTTAAATTGTTTATTGTATTTGTATTTGGCATGTAAAAGTCGTAAGTCTGAAGATGTTTTTGGTATGCGGCGGCGCGTTTTGTTTACTTGAACCCATTTGACGATAAGGATAATTTAAAGCCCCCTCTAATGAGCTTCTCTATATGGCAGATAAATATCAAAGATAAAAGATAACTTAAGATTTGCAAAACTCGCTAAGCTTAACTAAATCGTAAAATACGAAGCATAAAAAAAAAGAATTTTTATAATAACTGTTGGACAACAGCAACATGATTTATTAACATTACGTAGAGGATATTGTTGTGCTTCTTCTTATATGTATGTATATAAAACTAGAATATATACACAATATCTGGAACAAAGTTATATACAGCCTACAGATACGAGATAGCAATCGCAATCCGAATCGGAATCGGCAATTTCAAAGTACGAAGTGTGAAAGTTGAAATTGCGAATTGTATCTTTGAGATACTCAAACCCTTGTATCTACATATAATAATTGAAAAAGAAAAGAACAAAAAAACGATAAAAAGTTGTGTTTAATATTAATAGGAATTCTTTATTTTTGATATCAGCTAAAAAAAAAATGAACAATTTATCGATATGATATGTGATTTACATACACATACATACATACATATGTATGCATATCTGTATGTACATACATAAACATGTATGTATAGGTATGTAGCACATTGTTTATAAATACACAGCTATATAACTATTCGTATGTATGTAATATATGGTAATTGCTGCAATGCGTCCCGTTTTCCCCTCCCCGTGTGCTCCCCTGCAATACGAACTATATCTAAATACATATACATAGGTATACATTATATATATCGTACATATTTGGAGATACGCATACATATGTGTGTGTGTGTGTGTGTGTGTGTATGTATGGTATGTACATATCTTATGCGTAAGTATCTATAGCTTTTTCTTCTGTTATTTTTTTTTTGTTTTTCTTCTATTTTTCGTTTTTTTGTTTTTTGTTTTTAAGTTATTTACAACTTTGGACTAGATGCTGTTTTGGGGCTATATACAATGGGAGAACAACAAGAAAGGAAAAAGCGCTAATGGAGAAAAGTACAAAAACAAACACACAAAAAAAAACAGAAAAAGAAACAAATTTAAGGATGGAAGAGTGGTGGGGGAGGGGGGGGGGGTACTGACAAAAAAGTAAGCACTAAATACTCTTAAAGATCTTAAATCGAAGTAAATACAATGCCATTTGCTTAAACAATAGCCAATGGCCACCGTTAGATGGCGCCACGAAAAAAAAGATATACATATATAAAGGAGAAAAAAAATTACATATATATGTATGCGTGTATGTAGATGTATATAGTAGGTCAAAGTACAGTTTCCATTATCTAGTCAAGTTCAATGCCATATGCGAAAAATCTCTTTTTTTTCTCTCTCCTCTTGATCCTCTCCCGGATATGCCATTTCCAGCCGGGATGTGTATTAGATGTGCAACGTTGCGCCCGGCATGGATATTGAGCCGGATGCGGCGTTAGGTAAATTTGCATCCTTGGCAGATGTCTGCGGCTGCATATCCTTGCTCTGCTCCAGATCAATCACAATGCAATCATACGGCGGCGGCGGCAGATCACACTTGACGACGCTATCATAGCTTGGCGGCATCGAGTCCACAATCCGCAGCACATCATTCTGTGAGTTGATCTGAAAGCGTTCGAAAAAGTTCAATCCAAATATGTATATAGTTATATGGGGCATTGGATATAATCGTGGTATGGATTCTCGAACTTACGTGGGGTAAGGCGCCGCTGCCGGCTCTATTGCCGGCCTCATCGATGGGCCCCGCCCAAATGCAAACGCCCATGCGATGTGTGACATAGCCGCAAATGATAACGCTTATCAGCAGCATGCCAATACCAAGGGCAAAAACCAGCCAACGTGACTCCGGGCTATCCTGCATATCATGCAGATTCTTCTCCAGCTGCAGGGCGCACAGTATCAGCACTGGGACCGCAACCATTGCCACCAGCAGATCGACAATTGGTCGCTGATTGCCTGGTCCACCACCAGCGCCGCCATTTAGCTGACTGCGTCCACCGCCCGAGCCCGAGCCCGCACCCGAGCCCTGGATGCCACGTGCCGCATGGGAGCTAAAATTTTGGCTGCTGCTGTTCGGTGTCAATGTGGAGCGTGCCACGACCGTATTATGATTCTGGAGCACCATGCTGTGAAAAGAGAGAGAGATGACAATTTGAATTTGATTTATAGCTGTATGTATGTATATTGAGGCCAAGATACGCGGTCTTAACGTGGACCATTCTAAGTAAGCATATTACTATATTATATGTATATATATATATATATATATATATATATATTCATATTCATGCACATATCGTATAGAATATATAAATCTAATTTTGGATAATTGCGTCTTTCAAAATGATGAAAACAATTGAACTCAAATTTCTAACTGATTCTTTTGGTCATATATAAATAGATAAATATAGTAGGTATAGTATATGTATATACACAGGTATGTATGCATGTATATATAAATATAAATATTGAAAAGTAATTTTAATAAATAAATATAAGATATGTACATACATTTCTCTTTGGGGGTTTTTTCTTTAGTAATTTCCCATTAAAAGTGCAAGTTAAACAAAAAATGAAAAGAGTTTATAAAACAAATAACAGATAAAAGATACAACTGATATGTATATATATATATATGTATATTGCCTATATAAATATATATATATTGTATGTATACATACGATATGATATAGGGGGTATTAATTTCTCGACACTTGAACCTCAATTAGCATTGTTCAATCTTTAATTGCAACCAGAGACAGTTAGTTGGCTCTCTGGCTATCTGTATCTGTATCTATATATGCATTTACATTTGTATTTGTATCTGTATCTGTAATTGTATCTCATGTGCATTACCTGGGATCAAAGGCGTTGCTCAACAACAAGTCGTAGACGGGGCGCATTTTGTTCGATTTTTGATTTCGATTTTCGGTTGGTGGAGGCGGGTGGGGGAGGGGATGGGGTACGTAGGGTCTTTGCTTGAAGGCTTTTTCTTTTTATTGATATCAATTGGATATTTTATGATTGTTTTATTTGCATATTGTTCAATGATTTCAATGTGAAAAACATCCAAGAGTTGTTGCGTTTTTTTTTTTGTTTTTGTCTTTTCACATATACGTACAAATGTATGTGTATGTATATAGTTTCTTCTTTTCTTCTACGTGGCATTCAATTCTTTAATTTTATGACATTCTGTTGTTGCTTTGTTCGCCCCTTTTTTATTTATCATCTATTTATTTTAACTTTTGTTTTCTGTTTTCTGTTTTGGTTTTTTTTTGTTTAGTTTGGCTTTTTTTCGGTGTAATCAAGTTGCAATTGTGCAAATACAATTGATATAATTAGCCAAACACTCATATATCAAATTGTTTGTATTAGAAGGGAATTACTGTAACAGCAGCGGAAAAAATGAAATAAATTCATTTGAAAAATAAAATAAAGAAAAACCTGAAACTTTGCAATACAATTACAATTGATGGATTATTTATCGAGTGATCTGAGCCCGATTCCATTTCACATTCTGGAAATGCACCCGTAAAGGGTTAAATTACGGAAGGTGGTGGGGGGGGGAAGGGTGCGGGTAAAGGGGATCAATTGTTCACTAGAAAGTGCAATTCATCAATAATTATCTACTTATGTTTCAAATGTAATCGGCTTGACTAAGCGGAGATCAGCTTACATACATTATATGCACATACATACGTATTTATATGTATGTATGTATGTATGGTATGGCATTATACATTTTGTTCAGAAGGCAATTATAACAATTACAATTAAATTGATTGTATTGTAATGTATTATTATAAATAAATAAGTGCAAGCAATTGAATTATGATCAAGTGTCAATATCAACTTATACTGTATGTACTCATATGTTACAATCCATATTCCCCGTTGCAATAAAGTTGATTGCAAAATTCAAATCAATTCTTCAAAATTAAGTACAATATAATACAATAATTAAATACAATCATCTGTTTTTTTTTCTCTACCATATAAAATTTATTGCCATAATTTGTACTACTATAATTAATTTTATGGCGAAATTATTATAAATAAGTATGTGTGTATGTGTATATGGCTGTAGTATGTGTTACATAATATGTATTCTTGTAGCTCTTGATATTACATTTATTTACACACATATTACAATCTGATTTTTCTTCTCTATTTCTTCAGCAAATAAACAATAAGTTAGAAGAAAAAGAAGCGGGGGGGGAGGGGGGTAACAAATAAACTGAATAATACGCATATTATTGTTTCGAGCTGGTATAGAAATAAATAAACATGTGTATGTGGTATTATTACGCGTTGGCTAATCAGTTGAAAATTTGGCATTGACTTCCCCGTTGAATGCTCATTAAAAATAGGTGCGGGGGGTATTTGATTCTTTTCGACTCTATTATTAAGTGGATTGTATCTTTTTGTTTTTTGACGTTTCATTATTGTAAATACAAATACAAATATTAACTTGAGCACTTTAGCCTAAATGTTGTGAAGAATTAAATTGCAAATGAGAAAAAAAAAACACTAAGAAACAAAATCATGTTGATATATTGAATTATTGTTCAGAGTTACAAATTTAAATATTGAATTTATGTTGTATTGTACATCATGATGTGGTAAGTTTTAAATAAAGATATAATCACAACAAAAACAAAACGAAAAATTTCAATTGTTATGTTCTTATGAAATTAATTAAGAAATTATGTATTTTTGTTAGATTCGATTCATTCATTTGCGAACAATATTCGAGTTCAAAGAACGCCGCACTTTATGAATGTTAAATATTCCAAGAATTTTTTTTTTTTGTTTTTCCAACTTAATAAATATAAATATACAAATGAACGCAATGTTTTCGTAAACAATTTTCAATTAACGAGTTTCCACTGTCTAGTTATTCTAACGAAAGACTCAACACATTGAAATATTGTACAAAACAAAACAAAAAAATAAGAAAACAAAAACAAAAAATATAAATAAATATATTCACAATTTATTTAGCTTTGATTTTTAATGATCTGATAAAGATTTCGTTGATAAGAAAATGTTTTCTTTTTAAATATACAATTGTAACACACGGCGTATGCGTAATATTACAATTACAACAGCAACAACAATTGCACCACGTGCTTTTCTTGGGCATTCGTTTCTATTGTTTTAAACACTATTATTATTGTTTAACAATTGGCGATAATTTTAACTAATTTTATAATAAAACTTACAAAAAAATATAATTAAATATATGGAAATAGCAAAGCGACAGCTGCTAATTAACACATTGGGAGGCAACACTTAATTACAATTGCAACGATCAGCGAATTAAACAAAAAAACAAAAAAAAAAGAACAAAAAAAAAGAAAAAAAAAACAACAACAACAACAAGATTCACATTCACACCAAAAAAAAAGAAGAAAAAAAAACAAAAGTGTTATTGAAACGATTTGTACGAGCTTAAGCCGCCACGAAGCCGAGTCCAACCTCACCGGGCAAATGTAGAAACATAACTGGAAAAGTGCTTGGGAAAGCGGAAAAATACGTTGAGTAAAAAGCTGCAATTTGAATCTTGAAACATAACATTAACAATAAATAAACAAAACTCAAACTGAAACTCAAATTGAAACGGAGAAGTGCCAACTATTGTGGAGCGGAGTGCACAAAAAATATTTATTATAGCTTTAGACGGTGATAATCGCAAAAAAAAAAAAACAAAGCCAAGAACACACGCTGCGTATACGTAATCTGAGTCAAATACTCGTATACACATTTATTTATTTATTTATTTTATACAGGGTATAATACAGGGTATAGTGTAATTTATGAGCGCAATTCTTTTGTTTCAATTCTTTTGTTTCAATTGTTAATTTCGTATTGTTTTTGGCTTGTATAATCTAATATCCTAGATTCAATTCACAATTAATAATTCACAATTGATAATTCACAATTGATAATTCACAATTTGAGATGACTCAAACGCAGACTTGGAGTTCTGATTGTGAAACTTGTGGCTATTGTTGTGCGATCTTAATTGGGTGTGCGATTGCCACAGCGATAGACAACTGAGGTTACAGTGAACACTCACTATGACATACATATACGGTATACTTATCCATACAATATCGTGAATGTCTTGGCCTTCGAGCAAGCACTGTACTGAATACTTTAGCCTCTAACAAAATGTTTTAAACCAGATCTCTCATTTTGCTTCGCATTAATAAAACAAGAGAAAACAAAAATAAAAAACAAAAAAAAACACAAACAAAACCAAAATCAAACTTTAATTAATTGCTATTTTCAGCAAGCATTTTGTTTTAAACCAATTTGTCTTTAATGACTTTAGCAAAACTAGTTGAATATATTTTCAAAATTCATATATTGTTTTAAACAATAAAACAATGCAAAATGCTGTTGAACTTATTTTGTTGCTTAGCAAATATTACTTTTATTATTGTTTATTTTAGCATAAAAATGAATCAACTTGAGTTTTGAACTTCTTATCAACTCTAAATTAAGTATTTTCATTTCTGTATCTGTATATGTGTGTGCATAATAGAAATTTAGACAGATTTATTTAAAATATTTTATGCCAATTTAAAAATGTATTAAATTTATTAATTTTATATTAATATGTATTTCTTTCTCTTTCAACTATTTTATGTAATGAAATACATACATACAATAACATACAATTCATATTCGAAATTATCAAGATCAAGATCGCTTTTAACAAATGTTGCATTGGTTTTTCATTTTATTTCCCTATAATTTTAATTTAAATTTGTTACTTTTTTAAATAACCGTTTATGTCTATTTTAATATAATTTTTATTTTATATTTGATATCTACTTTAAACAATTTAAATTTTTTAAATTTAAAATTTAATTTCTGTCGACAATTAATACACGCATGTATATGTAAATAAATAAATATATAAATAATTAAATCATGATCTACATTATAATAATTTTTGGTACAGGAGATAACGAACTAGATGATAATGATAATCATTGCGATACGGTAAAATACATGAAATAATGAAATATACAATTATAAGGATAATGATACGAGTAATGAATTAATACAAAAAACAAAAAAAAAATACCCCAACAAATTACTTGTTTCATTGAAGAAGCGCGTGATTTTCATAATATTGTATTATAAATAATTTATATACCATATATATATAAATATGTATGTATATGGTGTACTGTATATGTGTATATACGTTGGCATTTCGTGATAAGCTCAATCACGTGGAGGAAGAAGAAGAAGCAGCAGCAGCAGCGTCTGCTTCATTAATAACAATTAATGCAATCGACATTGTTAAAATATTTGCACCTGAGTGTTTACATTGAAGATGCCACAGCGCGGTGCATAGATACAAGCCAAATATTTAAACTGCTGTCCGTATGTGTGTGTGTGTGTGTGTGTGTGTCTTGACTGATAATGTATGGGCCACTTAACTGCATTGCTTAACGGTTAATGTGCTACCCTGATCCTGTCTAGACCTGGACAAAATGTTGACACATCGGCAGCAAAAAGAAAACAACAACAAGAATAACAATAACAATTAAAAACTTTAATTAATTGCAATTGATTTGTTGCTTAAATGCATTTACTTGTTCAACAGCGCATATTTGCATTTGGGGGTGTATATACACACACACACACACATACATTCATACATACATACATGTGTGTATATGTATTTTTAGAAACTGGCTCATTTTATTCGTTGGCGTATACTTAATATTCTGCGTGAGTTCATTTTCAAATATTTCGCACTGGAAATTCAATTTGCTCAGGGAAATTTCAAAAATACAATACACACATACATACATACATATGCAATATATTGAATCATTGGCAAATTGTTGGCAAATCTCCATTCCATTCATCAATTGAAAAAAAAGAGAGCCAATCTATTTGTTTGGATAACAAAACACGCGGCAGTTTTTTTTTGTTTTTTTTTTTGACGGCATCTAATAATCAAATCAAATTAAATCATCAACTGTATTTTAATTATGAATATTTTATATTATTATTAATTAAATAAAAAAAATTAAACATATATAAAGTAAATTAATAAATATGTTTATTAATATTAAATATTTATCAAGCATGTGAATATAATGATTAATCTTAATCAAAAATAAGAATAGAAACGAAAAATGTGTATATACGTTTACCATATGTAAATACCATATTATATGTATGTATATAAATAAGTATATTGTATATATATAATTTTTTTTTCTATATAGGTATATATATTTTAACAAATGAAACACTTCCGCTTTGACTATACTATTGAAAAGCTGTTTCAGCTTGCATAATTAAATGGCATACGATTCTTTTCTTTTTTTCTCTCTTTTTTTTTTTTGGTTTGTTTGTTTCTGGTTTTTGCCACCCCCTCCCCGCGTGTCTACTAAATGTGTATGTACGTGCTTGTGGACGTATTATTCATTTGAATCTGGTCGAGTGCATTGCAATTTCATTCATCAATTTCGAGCAGAGCAAATGAATTGCCGCATTGCCGCAGTCATTGACCAGCGGCTGCCTGATGATTTTTCACACTCAACTCTGATGCTTAAATACCCTATACAATGCATACACATACACATACAATGAAAATGATTATATATGCTATATATGTATGTATGTATGTAGCATGTATTGCATCTAAAGAATACCTGGAATTTTATTTTATTGTTAGCGTAAAAGGATTCCTGATGCTATCGCCACTAGCCAATGATCAAAATGGCAAAAGGAAAAACGACAACTTTAACAAATTGTCGAATTTATTAACAAAGATATCTCCCTCCCTCCTCACACACATACACACACACACACACACACAATATGTATATGTATGCAATATTACTTAGAATTCGTAGCTATTGTAAATCTGGCCCAGTTAAAACCAATTTAATTAGGTCGAGACCAAATATTGCGCGAAGCAATGGCTTACAACAACAACAACAACGGAAAATGCAACAACAACAAAAATTTGTAATCAAGAAATTGTATCTTTAAGCTAAATGCATTTCAAGATACAAAAGTATCTACAATATCAGCAAATTTTGCACGTTTTATTTAATTTTTTACTGTTGTTGCATGTCGATCTCTTTCTTTGTTTTTTCGTCTTTCTCTTTTATTTTTTGCATGTGTCATTTTCCCGAAGAATATCATTTCCTATTCACATAGTATCATACGCTCATAAACGTACATACATACATACATACATACATATGAACCATAATTATATCGTAATGAAACGAAAAGTTAAAGTTTGCTTTGTTTTGATTTGTTTTATAATAGAAAATTGTATAAAATTTGTTTTTCAACTTTTGAATTTCGATTAGGGTATTTGCAATAAATTGCATATGTATGTATGTATGTACATACGTAACTTTACATGCTACTCGATGAGAATGAAGTATTTTTGGAAATGGCTTTCGATGCATTTATCAATTCCCTTTTCTTGTCCCTTTTTGCTTGTCTTTAGACCTTCAACTGCGTTTTCAAGCTCAAATGTTCGACGAGCCGCTTAATCAGCATTTTGAGTACACAAATAAAAAAAAGGAGAATAAAATAAAAGTAAATAAATAATAAATTAAAACAAGCAACGAAAAAAAAAAAACAAAATTACAATAATAATAAATATTAACTGTCGGCCATGAATTAGGGTTGTAAAGAATATGGCTTTTATTGCTGTTGTTTTTGTTTTTGATATTGTTTTTTTTTATTTCGTTTTTCTTTTTGGTTAATTTTTGTTTTTGTTTAAATTTGTTTTATATTTTCATTGTTTTTGTTTTGATGTTTTTGGTTCTTTGGTTTGTTGTTCACCTTCGCTGTTAAAAACAAGTGAATAATTTAATCGTTTCCTTGGAATTAGATTCATTCCGTGTGATTCCTGGAGCTGATTAAAGGCGATAAACGATAAGCGATAAACAAAAAGCGATAAGCGATAAGCAGATGTGTCATCACAAGCTGAACGGCATCTCATCTCATCGCATCGTATCGCATCGCATCCCAGCAAAAGGGTTAACAATTGAGGCCTATTAGCCGTGGAATCATCTGACTGGCTTATCGGGAATGTGTGTATATTATTTGTAAATATTTACCATGTATATAGTATATATGTACATATACGTATGTATGTATGTATGTATAAATGTAACTGTTATAATCACTTATCAGATGCAATTAAGTTGAATTTTTACTAGATTTTAAAACGATTTACTGGTCGTTGTTATTTATCATTCAAAGCTGGCTGGCAAATAGATTTGTCATCTTGATTAACAAAAAATAAACAAAAATGAAAATGCAATTCACATTTCTATTTGCTTATCATCATACCCTTATTAACACATACATAAGTATGTATATAGGGTATGACTCCATAACACAATTCCCAATTCACAATACAAATTCTAGACTCTGAAAATCAAGTTGAAATTGTTGCGCCACATCACCAAAAATGATGTTTGAGATACAAATGTAACTAAAAGATATCTTTTTCTTATTTGCTTTGTTTTTTGTTTTTGTTTTTCATTTTTGGTTTTGTTTTATTTTTTGTTGGCTGTGTGTGCAACATAAATTGCCAAATTGCAAACAGATAAAAATAGCCGATAGCTGTGAAAACAATTACGGCTAATTGCGAGCAAAGCGGCCAAAAATAACCGCATCGCTTGATAAAAAAGATGATAAAGAGATACCGCCGCCCAGCAAATGAATTGCTTGGAATTCGCTCTCAATTCAAATACCCTGTACAATAAAAGGGGATACCGGATATTCTAACTATAGATAATATTTAATAATAAAATGTATATAGAATATTTACATTACAAATTAATTTATTTATTTTTAATTTCTATAAAAAGAACTTCTCTATGATTAATTCTGTTCAATGATTTCTCTTTTGGTATATACAATGGGTATCTATGAATTGATCAACTTGAAGAACACATATACATCGATTTTCTACAGGGTATCTTTATGGCCATTTAACTTGCAGTCCATGTTTATAGCGTGCTACCATCGGTGGGCAAGGGATGATGCGGCGGGAAACGCCGCCCCACTCCCCACTTCCCACTCCCCGCTTCCCACTCTCCGGGGCGTGGATACAACATTAATGCATTAATTGATCGTCGACTGTCGCTTAATTGTGGACCTCGGAGTGGCGCATCAAATTTGTTGGCGTTGTCGCATTTTGATTGACCAACAAATTACGCATTGCTTCGCATCGACAAACGGCAATCGGGGGAAACAAAGAGGCAGAGAGCGAGAGAAAAACAGAGAGAGAGAGAGAGAAACAGCGGCTGCAGGAGCAGAATACTCTGTTATATGCAAATGTTTATAGTCATATGTTGTAAATGTTACTTAGAGGGCACTCAGAGTTCTTTTTGCTGGTCACGTAGACATTGGACAATTGGAATAGTTCATTTTTTTTCCATTTTTCATTTTTCAGTTTTTTGTTTTTTTTTTTGTTGTTTTACTATTTGTTTGTCATATTTTATTTTTTACAGTTGTATGTATATCTATTTTTTTGTTTTGTATAATTTAACATATTATAGAGAACTTTTTGTGTGTCTTCCCCATTTTTTGGAGTGTTTTGTTCTCTTCATAGACAAACATAACATAAGTATGTACATATGTGGAATATTTGTTGATTATTATTATGATTATTATTTTCTTAATGCTGTTGTTATTTAGCTGGACTACGTATATACACGTACACGTATGTATATATGTATGTATGTAAGAACATATGAAATCCAAATGCCTCTATATATAGAAACCGAAAGCAATATGCTAATGTCGCTGCCAACGATTTCTGTTTTATTTAGTAGAAATGCTCTACCATAGGGTATTATCAATATCCCAATAAATGTATAACGTATGCAACAAACTTTTACATATACATACATATACCATATACAAATATTCGTATGGTATGTAGGTTATTAACTAATAAAACTATTTATTCTGTTTTTATTTTAATTTTTTAGAAAATTCTTGATTTCGATTGCCGATTCCCGATTCGATCGGGTTTGGCATTAACCCGTTTTTACCATTGTTTTTGAATTTTTATAACTAAGTGTACACAAATTGTCAGAGTTGGGGCATTTTGATTTTCCCATAGATTGTTTTTATTACCACTTTGATATTATTTTCGATAATAAATCAATTTGAAATGATTTTTATGTGCGGCAAATGATAAAAGACAAAGTAATGCGAAGTATGTATATGTTATCTACAATATAATAAATTATTATTTATTTATACATTTGTATTATTGAATTATTATTAAATTTCGAATCTAATTTGAATTGAATAATGAATGTTTTTCATTAAACAGACATTGCTATAAATCGAAAAATGTTTAATACAACTCATTTAATATAAATGATTTAATATGTAATTGCAAAATTCTTCCTCTTCTCTTGGTCTTCTTCTCTTCTTCTTCTAATATTTTGCCATTCTTCAATAAAAGCTTTCTTTAAATCTACCTTCTTCTCAGAATATTCACTGAGATTGGTTTCAGATTTATTCACAGGATGTCCATGTAATAATTAACCCCCTTCAAAGTACCCCCCCACGATTTATAATAAAAAAATTAATAATAAAATAAATAAATAAAGTAAACTAAACTAGTTGCAAATATAACAATTACGATTATCTGTAGAAATCAGAATCAAATAAAAACGATCTCAATAATGAACTAGTTTAATTGGAATAATATTGTAGCTGATCGATCCAACAATTAGTTAATTGTTTTTGTATTAACAATATAAATTTAATGTGAATGCACATGATCATTCGATAAAGGTATTCAAAGAAATGATCTATGAATATCTTATCATAATTATCTTGACAACAACAACAACAATAACAACAAAGAAGAAGAAGAAGAAGAAGAAATAGAAGTCTCATAAATTGACTTTTAACAAATAAACAAACAAACAAAATTAATTAACTTATGTAAAGAATATTTACTAATGGCTCATAATAAGAATCTTTGAAGACACCTGTTTAAATACATACACACATACGCATACATACATATGTACATACACATACACATGTACTAACATGCCTATATGTTTGTACATATGTATGTACATATGTATGTATGAGAGCAGATGTTTGCCACATTTTCACATGTTCGACAATTGCATTCCTGTTATCGTTATCGTTATCGTTCCTGCTGTTGTTCTTGTTTTTTTTTTTTGTATTATTTATTTATTTATTAGTTGTTGTTGCTGTTATTGATGTTGATGTTGATGCGGTTATGTTATCAGTGCGTAGTCTCAACACCAATCACTGTTAAATTGCTATGCGACTGCCTGCTGCTTGCCCCTGACCCCGCCCCAATGTGACTTACCCCACCCCAGATCCCTCCTCGACGCCGGCAGGCGAACGCGCGCGTTCTACAGCAAAATGAGGCGCTTTATTTATAGCGCATAGACAATAGGAGGAAAAGAATCAGAAACATGTTGTAGATCGTGGAGGGGGGAGGGGGGACAGAACTGAAACATGTTTATGTTTGTTCAATTTGTATTTGCCTTTTGTTTTGTTGCTCTCTTTGCGCGTACATGTGTATGTATGTATGTACATGCATATATATATCAAAAGATATGCTTGTATGTGCATACATGCAAGTGCATATATACATACATACATGCTTATGTAGTTGTGCATTTTTTTTACTTACTTGAATTTGTTGCGTTATTATGCCTTGCCACTCTCTCGTCTTCTTCTCGCTCTCTCTCCTTCTCCCACTCGCTTTGGCTCTGTCTATTTAGCTCTTGAAGTTTTATTATTGTTGGTGTTGTTGTTGTTTGCGAAATTTTCTGCTCCGTTGTTTGTTTTTATTTTCGTTTTCGTTTTTTACATTTGCATTTTAAAGAATATCAAAAACGCAAACACACACACACACGCACGCACAAACAAAAAATAAATAAAATCAAAAGAGAAAAAACAAAAAAAAACAACAAGAAAAAGGGAAACAACAAGTTTGAAAAATGTTTTGACACAAATTTTGTTTTGCACACGCGTTTGTCGGTTGTCGTTCTAGCTATTGAGATCGAGATCGTTGGCAGCGCTGCTAACTGCGTTATTTATTTTATCTTTTTAATTTTAATTATGTATGTACACCCATATGTATATATGTATATGCATATGTATATTTATTTATTTATTTTATTTTTATTCTGTGTTGTGTGTGTGCGGCAAGTTGAATGCACTTTTCGGCAATGCCACAAATGCGAATCCAAATCCGAATCCGAATACGGATGTGAATGCGGATGCGTTGCTTTTGTTGTTGCTATCGCTATACCGTTATATCTATCTGCACTGCTGCGACTGCAGCTGTTGTTGTTGCTGCCAATGCTGCTGCAGCTGGCGAAGGTGATGCTGCTGCTGCTGCTGCTGGGGCTGGGTCTGGGTCTGGGGTTGGTGCAGGGGCTGGTGTTGGTGTTGGTGCTGGTGCTGGCTTTGCGTATACTCGTACGTGTCCTCTTCTTGGCTGTGCCACAGCTGGTGATCCTCGCAACCGCTGTTAATAGCCAAACGCTGTTGCACCATTACAACAACTCTGACCTTTGGCAATTGCTTGAATCGCGCACTCTGCACTTGCTGATAAATGATAATGATTGTTATTGTTGTTGTTGTTGTAACAACTTTGCTTATAGTTAAATGTTATATGCACATTTGTATGCGTGCTTGTGTGTCGGTCTGTACACGCGCCAGTTTATTGGCCAGTTAAGGACCTCCTACCAAAGGTCAAACAACAACAAGCAACAATAATAATAATTATTATGACAACGCAGCGACGCGACGTATACGCGATTTAGCGACCGGTCGGCCTTTGGGCGGCGTTGCATGTCATGTATCTTAACGTTAACTTTAACGTTAACGTAATGCAGGCAGGCGCGTTATCTGTGTTGAAACGATCGTTCCGTTTGTCGCAGAGATTCGCTAAACTGAGAGCAATTTATTCGAAATGAACTGAACGAAACTGAACTATTGGCGAGCAGCGTTGAGTAGCAACTGGGCGCACGAATTTCGTACATTTTTCGTTTTGGCTGCCATTCACTGTCGCTGTCGCTGCCGCTGGCGCTGGCGTCGCAGTTGGCTTTGACGTTGGCGTTAGCGAACATTGCGAAGATGCTTAGCAACGTGACGCGACAAGAAGCAACGAAGCGTCGAAGTCGAAGTCGACGGTCGTCTGCATCTTTGTCATCGTCTTTGTTCTCTTCGCAGTTTCAGTGCTGATAGATTTGAGAGAAAAATGGCGTAATACGCAATTATTAGCTAGTATAAACTTAAAAGGAAATGTACGCTATACATTTATAATAAATTTTAACTTAAATATTTTGGCTGGAAAAAATGATATAAACGTGGTAAATTACCTGATATCTTTTTTGTCTTCTTTATTTTGATATTTACAGCTAAAATAAACTTTTTCAAAAAATAAACTGCTATGAATGTACACATATACTAAAATTACTATTATAAATTTTTAATTGATTTGATTTTAAATAATTAGAAATTGCATTTTCGAATGTACTCCCATTATACCATAAAATAACTAGCTATAAAATAGCTAAATTGGCAACATTGTTCATGCTGAAAGCTTATTGCTCTTCGCACCTTTCACTCTCTATCTTACTGATCTTGCGTACTCTCTCGCTCTCTCGCTCTCTCTCTGGCTTTGCTCGTATTGTGAGTTCGTGTGCCGCTGCTGCTGCTGCTGTTGCTGTTGCCGTCAGGATACATTTTGCACCAAAAAAACTGATAAAAAAAAGTGTCTTATCTGACACATTGAGGTGTTATGATTGTTGACGTTGATCTGGCATCTTTGTTTTCCTTATGATCCCCTACACACGGCACGCACACTCACACGTAGTCAGCAAACACTGGGAAAAAAGCTTGGGCAATTCCGCAAATCAAAGTTCATCAACACACACAAAATAAAAATAATTAAAATATAAAATCATTAAGTAAATTGAATGAACTAGCGAATTGAGAAGCAATTGTAATAAATAATTTTTGAATATCAATCTTTATCTACATATGTATGTATGTACGCATTTTCAAAGATTTTCTACGACGCGTGAATGTATCTCAAAAAGTTAGGATAATATTTTTGTTTTTATTTTTGCAGTGTTTGCTCTAGATTTCAGTTAACTGCCTCTACAAGATAGTATGTATGTACATACATACATATGTACATATATACATATTTATTTAATTATTGTAGTGTAGTATAAACTGTATTAAGGGTTAGCAAAATGTTAATCTGCCTCTTAATATGATAATACTTACATATATGTACATATACATACATATGTACGTACATACATATATACATACACATGTATGTACATAGCTTAACTAGATTATTAAGATGCCACGTGCCACGTAGCCTTAATAGTTCCACGGAAATGTGTTAAGACTCTGGGCAAATAATTTTACATATACATACATACATGAACATATATGTACATTCTTATGCGGAATATTATGCATGTATGTATGCACATAGGTATGTACATACAGATGGTTTGTATAATTTTATTTTCTAATCATAATTGAAAATTGAGTCATGCGTCTCCTGTCTTGTGATTCGGCATGAAAACAATATAAAATATTATCTTAAAAAAATAATTATATTTATGTATCTATTGTACATACATACATATGTACAATAGAAATATCGAGAGTTGTATATAGCCTGACGTATATTTGCCTATCTTGATTATTAAGATTCGATTTTTATTACATACCCATACATTCGTATACATAAATGTATCTAATCTAATCTTGATCTGGTTGGCAGATTCTATTTTATTTTGTTTCCCTCATCACTTGCAGGTTGTAAAATAACAGAATAATTAATGAATATTGTACAAGATTAAAACTATTATGTATTGTGTGTATTTTGATCTCTGTGTGATCATTTCTTTTTTTTCTTTTCGTTTTTTTTTTCAGGTATTTCTATCGATCCATGTGGCAATGCATTTTATATCGGCTTGGGGCATGCGTCAGAGTTGCAATTGAGCGTCATGACTTGCTAATTTCCAGCTAATTTTATAGGCTTTCCCCCTAAAAAACATCAAAGCCGTTTTGCTGGCTCATTCTAAGCGTTAAGCCAACGTTTCATTCTAATTTGTGATTTGTAAAAAAAAAACCAAAACAAATTAAAAACAAAAACAAATTATTAAAAGTAAAAAATGTTAAATGAAAAAAGAGTTATTAACTTTTGTTGCTAAAAATATTGTTCAATTTCTTACCATCCGCTGATCATATGTATGTACATAAATGCAAACATACATACATACATATATACATATATACATACATACATATAGCCCATCTGCAGTCTTATCAAAGTAATATTCCCATTGGTTTTGCTGTATGTATGTGTATGTATGTGTTCCAACCTCTTCCACATATGTACATACACAAACATACATACACACATAATTATAGTATAATGGCTAGGAAATGCCGCATGAGATAATATTATAATTTGGCTACATTTTTGTTGTTTCTTTTTTTTTTTTTTGGTTCTGCAGTATTAACTTGGCCAAATTTTACGACGCTTGAACTTTATGAGGCAGCTCAACAATAACGGGAAGTGCTTAAAGAGAACTTGGGCAATCTCATCGCCGTCGCGTCGTTATCAATTGGCATTTGGCTTATCAGTGCTGAGCAAACAATTCTCTTGTCTCTAGAGACAACGGCGCTTTCTCAGCACGAGCCCAATACAGACGCTGGCTGGGTAACGTGTGGCAAGTCCTTTCACAGAGTGTCGCATTTGCCATACATACATACATACACGTACATACACAATACAAATGCATACATACACTAGTGTATGCATATAATAACGGTATAAAACGCAACAAGCGCAAACAAAAATCATCGCATTTTATTTATAATTATTATCATTTCAATTTTCATTATTATTATTATGAATATTTTTGTTGTTATTATTATTATGAATATTATTAATATTATTATGATTATTTTTGTAATTAATATTATTATGAATATTATTATGATTATTTTTGATACTTGACATAAATATTTTTTTAAAATTGATTTTGATAAGTTTTTGTGTTATTTATTTTTTATTTTCTTTAATATTTATTTTGAAGCTTGATCTGATTTATATGGTCAATAGTTTTGATTTTTTCACACAATTTCTTTTATTAATTATTAATTAATTTTTTTTTATTTATAATTAATTTTTTTTCAATCTTCTCGATTTGTTTAGGTTGAGTTTTCAGCTCAGATTTTCTTGGGAAATGCGAATTTAGGAAAATGTCTCCAATCTTTGTTCAGAGCAGCACAACATCTTACGAACACATACACATACACGTACACAAATGCATAAATGTGTGTGTATGTTGTGGAAAAGAGAGCAGTGTTTTATTAGCGAGCAAGTGCGTCACTGAAAGAGAAGGATGGCAAGTGTCGCGTGCAATTGGCTATTGCACTCGCACCACGGTACGTACGGCTTGGAAGTAATTAATTGTTGTTGTTGTTGGGCGTCACAATTCAATTTGTTTAAATTGTGCCTTTATTTATTTATTTGGTGTTGGTTTTTCTTGTTTTGGTTTTTATTTTATTTTTATTTTTATTTTATTTTTTATTTTGTTTTGTCAAACAATTTACAATAAACGCGGCTGCTTGCATATCCCGAATATGCACTGGTTAAAGCGGGGGAGTGAGGGGTGGTGATGGCGGGGAAGGGCAAGGGGAAGGGTTGGGTTGGTATGGGGTGGTGTGGGTTGGGGGTTCTTATTAAATTCTTGAATAACTATATACACATATGTTTATGTATATGTCTGTATGTATGGTATATATATAAATACATTGCATGTATGTATGTATGTATGTATGCAAGTACAAGCTATGCTTAGTACGACTGATTCATCATATTAACTGTTCGATTTTAGCTATTCGATATTAGTTTAGATATTAGTTGATTTATTAGTTTTTGCATTTTGCAGTTTGCATTTTGCATTTGCTTTGGCTTGGCTTTTGCGAGTACATACTTGACCCTAACTTCTAAGTACATACATTTGGGCATAGATACAATACAATAAATCAATAATGATAATTATGTATTTCAATAATGATAATTTAGCAGCAAAATTAATACAAAAACTGATTGAAATTGCTTCAAGTTGCTCATTGTTGTTTGTTTGGTTTTTTTTTTTTGTTTTTTGTTTTTAATTCTTCTTTGTTGTTCTTTTTTTGTTGTTATTTTTGGAGTCCTTTTGGCTCCCAGGGCTTCTGACATTGTATAACTTTATAATATTTTTTTTTGGTTGGTATTTTTGTTTTTTTTTTTTTTTTTTGGCATAACAAGTTTTTGCATAATATTTATATAATATTGTTAATTTTTGCTAGTTTGTTGTGGTTTCTTCTTTATTATTATTATAATTGTTATTATTGTTATTATAATTTCCTTTGTTGTTAATCTATGGTATATGTTTACATATACTTAAATATACATATAAATACATGTATATACGTATATGTATGTGTGTGTATATATATATATTGTATCCTTTTGTTTTTATTTTCTCTGAACGGTGGGCAATAAAGTAAACGACAACAGAAATCAAAGAGTTTTCATTTCATTTCATTTCATTAAATTTAATTTAATTCAAGAATGCAAATGAGCATAACTAACAATCATATACATGTACATACATATGTATAATAAGTTAATTCAACAACAAATTTTTAGTTAGTCGCTATAGCTAGTTAGTTAGTGGCCCGTGTTCTCATTAAACTTTTCTTTTGCTTATTTTCGTTTTATTTTTATTTGTTTGTTTGTTTGTTTTTTTAGTTGTTTTTTTCTCCAGTTGGTGTCTTTCAGTTTTTTTTATGTTTTAATGTTTTTGCATTTTGTTTTTTTGTTTGTTTGTTTTTGTCATTTTTACTATATGTTGAAATTGATTTAAATTTTTGACTACCAACACACACACAGAGACGCACATAGTAGACGAAAATTGTATATCAATACAATATTAACATTAATATTAATAAATATTTATTTCATTTTCATTTTCATTTTGGTTTTCCGTTTTCTGTTTTCCGTTTTTCTTTTGTTTTCTTTGCTGCGATTTAAATTAGACACCATTTACATATACAAACATACAATAAATACAATACAATACAATTACATACACTAAAAGTTTATCATTATTATTATTAAATTTATTTTTTATTTCTATTTTTCTTTTTGAATTTAACAAATTTCATTTTCATTTTTATGACACCCGCCTAAAAGTAGGCAACATTTTGTGTTCTCTTTTGCTTTGCTTTGTTTGTGTGTGCGTGTGTGTGTGTGTGTGCATACACATACAAATGCACAGGTATGTTTTTATACACTGTGTATATACATACGTATGCATAGTTTATGTTTATTGTATATATCTTTATCTTATTGCTAGGCCGACTTTATCGGACTTTATGCGCAGCTCTTAAGTTTATTTTTCCCTAGTCGAGTTGGGCAGGAGCCGTACCTCTTATCCCTTCCGGAAAACCCGGAAAACTGAAAAAGTGCCATCAGGATTTCGTATTGTTCGATAGATCAAGTTTCTCCTTAATAGAGTTTCTGTTTTAAGTTTCATGCTCGAAACAGGCTCGTGCCCCTAGAGATCTATGCTTGTATATGTATTTGTATATGTTTTATATACGTAATAAATACTACATAATAACTGTAACTGTATGTGTGCGTGTGTGTATGTGCATGTATCATCCCATTTGTGTTAGTTCTCACATTTGTCAAGCTCAGAAGGCGCACACTTCAGATTGATCATAATAATATTCTTTATGTATTTACTTAATATTTTTAATTAGTTTTTTTTTATTGTTATTTATTTATTTATATTTTTGTTTGGTTTTTGCTTTCAAATATTCTCTAAACTCTGGAACTGCTTGAGACTGCGTGTTTTTGGGTGCGGGGTGTGGAATGCGGGGTGTTCGGTTAAAGTTGATTTGATTGCCCTGCCAAGATGCATGTAGCTCGGCTACGTTTCAGGTATGTTTGTGCGTATGTATGCGTGTACGTGTGTGCGTGTGTCTGGTGTCCCTGTGTCCCTGGTTGATTTTGATTCTTCGTGCATCTCATCATTACTTCATTTACAAACTCCATGGCATTCGCTTGCTCATTAATTTGTTTTTATCTTTTTATTTTATTTCTCTGTCTCTTTCCTTTCTTTCTCCCTGTCTCTCTCTCTCTCTCTCGCTCTGTCTGTATCAGTTTGTAAAGCTCTCATTTGACTACTTGCCTAAAAATTTATAAATTTTGTTTCCGACTTGCTAAATTTTCGTTTCCCCTACCTATGGTTTGGTTAACGGTACATACTCTCTCTCATTCTCTCTCTCTCTTTATCGCTCTCTTCAAATTTACACATACATATACATGACTTATCTCTCAATTATGATTAACAAATGTTGTCTGTGAGTTTCTCTTTTCTCCCTCTACACATACTCGTATAATATTTCGTTTAAACATTTCAGCAAACAGTTTCATATTCGTTCTCTCTGTCTCACTTTTCTCTCTCACTTTCTCTCTCTCTCTTTCTGTCTCTCTTTGTCGCACTTTCGCCCTGAATGTTGCTTTCTGCCCTTAACAAACTTGTGCAACTTGTTGGCAACTGATCGACACACATACATACATACATACACAAGTATGTACATACATACGTATGTGTATATGTATATAATAGTATTCAATAATACATATAAATATGCTTGTATGTATGCATGTGTGTATGTATAACAACAAATTTACAACAAAAATATGAAAACAATAAAAATTTTAAATTCATTTTACATTTAGTTTACGTTTGATGCGTTTCTTGCGTTTTGCGATATGTGAGCGTATGCATGTATGCATGTATGTGAGTGTGTATGTATGCAAGTATGTGTGTATGTATGTATGTACAATACATATACCTACATATGTGCGTGTATATATGTACATGTATGTGTGTGAAAACGTACTGAGAACAGTTGTACAAACATTCGCTGCTTGAAGCGATATTTCGTCCTTTTAATGGAACAAATTTTAATTTTTAATTTTGCAAGGATCGCCACGGAAGAGAAAAACTAATGAAAAGTGTAAAAATATCTTTTTGGCATTTAAAATTTTTTGTTTGTGTAATTAATTTTAATTAATTAATTAAATTGAAAACGAAAGCTCCAAAGAATTTTTTGCATGTTGCTTGTGGAATATGCTGAGATTAGGCGAGAGAGAGTAAGAGAGAGATTGAGAGAGAGAGAGAGAGAGAGAGGAAAAAAAACAGTGAGATTGAAGAGAGAGGGAGAGACAGATAGAGAGAGAAAAAGAGAGATAGAGCGAGTGGGATCTATGAAAGAGTTTGCATTGATTTCGTATTTCGCTTAGCAGTTGCATATTGTGTGTGTGTATGTACGTATGTATGTATGTATGTATGTATGTATGCATGTGTTATGATAGTATGTGTGTGTATGTAGGTAACGAGTAATTGTTTGCTTTTATTTTGCTTAAGTACTACATTTGACATACATAGGGTTCTTGGTGTTGCAGTTGCATTTTCTGTTTATTGTTTGATCCTCATTAACTAGTCGAAGGATATTTAAATATGCTTACACATGTATGTGTGTGTATGTGGTGTTAGCGGTTTCGGTTTGACAAATACGTATGGTACCGGGTATGGGCATACCATACATACATACATCTGCGTATGTATGTGTTGTATGTTCATATATCCTTTTATTGCGGTTGTTGGTGTTGTTCTTGTTGTTATCCATTATTGTTGTTGTTGTTGTTGTTTCCTTTTTTTACGAAAAGCACTTGGCAGTTTTTCTCTCTCTTTTTGTGCTCTCGTTTTTCGATAAGAGTCGACGCTTGAATTCTCCGAAGAATGAATGAAAATGAGAAGGAGAACATAAACTGAGACAACGATCAAGTCTGTATACCATACACATATAATAACATATATGTATGTACATACATATATGTGTGCAAGTATGTCTGTATGTATTCCGGACCTGCATCGGGCTGCATTTCCAGGGGATTATGATCAGGATTCCGATCCTTATCGTATCCCGTCTATTGCAGCTACAATAAATATCAATATGTGAGGAGGGGATATGTGGATGGAGGGGGCTCGCTGGTTGTACCACCTACACACACACATACTCATACACTCACACACACACATACACACACACAAACACACAGTCACAAACACAGACACACACACACACACACACAATCATACAGATACAAAGAACTTTCTTGCCAGAGTTTTTACGGTTTATGTCAATGTGAAACGTGAAAGTGATGAAGACTCAACCGGAGCCAGAACCGTACGCAATTAACGGTAAATCGCGTAGCGTATCTCAACGTTTCACGCCAAACAGATTGGGTATGGACTTGATCTTCTTGCGTGAGCAGTTCAAGTAATCCTTGTACATGTCGGAGCGCAGATACCGCGAATACGAATCGCTCTTCATCAAATGATACACATGCGAGGCGGCCACATCGAAGCACCAGCGATTCGGGCCATTTGTTGAATTGACCGCCTCGCGTGCCAGCTCCACGGACTTGGAGTCCACATTGACGGGACAGGGTGCATCGGGTGCAAGAAACTCTTGCCAAATCTTCTGTATGGCCTCCTTGATCTCGGACTGTGGAAGTGCCTTCATCTGTTGCACAGACTCCCAGAATCTAAATTAAAAAAAAAAATTAAATAAATCACAAAAATAATTAAATAATTTAAAAAAAAATTGTGATAGGATTAGTTTTGTTTTGTTTTGTTTTGTTTCTTTTTGTAACAGTGCACTTACTTGAGATTCTCGCCGCTGTACTCCTTTTCCAGAAACTTGGTGAACTGATCGCGTCCAATGGCATCGTTGAGCAGTTCGCGCAAACTGAACGCCCAACGCTTGACGCGTCGCACAGGAACTTCTTTGCTGTGGGACAAAGGAGATGCAATAGCATATTATTGGGGGGATTCAGATCAGAGTTGTTCCAGCTCCTGGTTGGGAGTGGTTGGTAGCTACCTATTTTTCTCGGTATCCCACATCTCAGTGCTGTCCGTTTGCCAAGGATTGGGCAGCTCCGGCGAGGTTATAAAGTAATCGAACTCATTGTACTGATCGTAATAGGCGACCAAACTGTCCGATCCAAAGGAAAAGAATGAAAATTTCTTGAAAGGATTAGCTTGATGAGTTGCGTTTGATTATTGCAGGTACTTACGCTTCGGCCGCCTTGGACACTTTGATTGTGCGCCGCTCGAGCTTCTGTTTGCGCAATGCAATGATGCGCGTCAGCTGCTCGACGGGATTCTTGGCAACAGAGGCGCCAGAGGAGCCAGTACCATGACTGGAGCCGCCGCGTCGGTACGCCTTCTTGATATCAATTTCGGTGGTATTGACGCAACCCGGCATTGGCCGGTGCACATCCCAAAATGCTCGCTCCTGCGAGTCGAGCACCTTTCGCTCCAGTTTGTCCCGCTTCTTGGCTACCTTGCTCTGCGATTCAGCCTGCCAAGAATTGAATTCATTTCCCATTAACAATGACATTAATGATGACAATGTGGACTACAAGGACTACTCCTCCTTACCTGCATGAATATGAACTCCCATTTGCGCGAGAACATCTTCTGCAGCTTGGCAAGATTCTCGGCCTCATAGTCGGCCAGCTCCAAGCGTGTCTTGTTCTGCATGGTGCGCTTGCACAAATACACCGCATAGTCGGTATTCTCCGGCTCCCAGCAGTTTGATGGCCAAAAGTATGGAGTCTGGAATCTGAAGATCGAGGTGAAAGGTGGAGTCGTTGTTTGGGGTTGTTTTCGATATGCCGCCTAAAAGTAGGCAACAGCATGCAGTGGCATTTACCTGTAAAAGGTTCCATCATTCTTAACGGTCAGAGCATGATCATCAATGGGAAAGATGTAGCCGTGCGAGCTGAGCAAATGCGCAAAATGCAGCGCCTCTGTCACATCCTCGACATCAAAATTCTTCAGTATCCAAGCGACCAAGTCGGCGCCCGTGAACACCGATGGCACCTTGCTCATGAACGCCTTCACCGTTCGCACGGCCACGCCGCTCGACTCTGCCTGCATTTTCTCAATGATGGCCTCCATCTGGGATAGGATAAATGGAAAGAGCGAAATAGAGAGAGAGAAAGAGAGAGAGAGAGCAAGAGAGAGAGGGAGGGAGAGGCATAAGTTGACGAAAAAGGAATGCTGATTTATTCAAAAGGATATTTATTTGTTAATTAACGCACCTTTTTATAGACGAGTATATTGGGCGCATCCTCATTTTTGCTGCCGCGCTGCTGATGATGTGGCTGATGCTGTGACTGCGCCGCTGCCTGCACCGGCGGCTGCTGTGATGACTGCGACTGCGACTGTGACTGCAATTGTGATTGCGCCTGCGACTGTGACTGCGACTGCTGCAACTGCAGCTGCGACGTTGACTGCGCCGATGATTGGGACTGCGCCAGCGACTGCGATTGCGACTGTGTTTGGCTCTGCGACGGCGATGTCGACTGCGCGGAATGATGATGATGATGGTGATGATGATGATTGCTGCCAACGCTCAGCAGAGCTGTTGATTTAGGCGCCATTCCTGTGCTGACGCTGGCCACTGAAGCATCCTTGATGCTAACCGTCTTACTGCACGGCAGAGAAGTTGTCGCCGATGCCGATGTTGACGTCGACGTCGACGTTGATACTGGCGTTATAGCTGCAATTGTATTAATGCAATTGTTGCTGCTGCCGCTGCTGCTGTTGCTTATGATGACGCTTATCACTTCGCTGCTGCTGCTTGCATTAGCATTGGCATTTGCATTAACATTAACATTGGCATGGTTGTGCTGGGGCTTTGATTTCGGTTCCGGTACTTGTTCCCTTTGCGGTTCAGCAACTGGTTCGCATGCAGTTGCAGGTTCATGCCTGTCCGTGCGTTTTGTTGGTGTTGCCGTTGCCGTTGGCGTTGGCGTAGGCGTTGGCGTCGGCGTTGCTGCTGATGCTATCGTCACCGTTACCGTTATTGTTGACGTTGCCGTCGGACTGGTGTCCACTGCTGCCGCTGGCGTCTTTGGCGCGCTGCTCATGGCCAGCGCATTGGTTGCATGCGTGCTGCTCTGTGTTTTGTCCGCTTCCGAGTTCATTGTTACCATTGTACACCCGCCGCTCGTCTCTGCGCTGCGCCGAGCTATTTATAAGGGCGCTGCTGCTGCTGTTGCTGTTGCTGTTGCTACCGTTGGCCGGTAGTGAGAGTGAGAGTTGCTTTTGTGGCGCTGCCTGCTTGCCTGCCCTTGCTTTCCGCCACTCCCCTCAGCGACCCAAGCAGCGCAGAACGGCTCGCACGTCGTCTCTTTGTTGCGTTTTGTGTATCCTTTTGATGCGTCGCTTAACGTTGCGTGCCTTGGCAACCTTCTGCCTTGCGGCCTCGCTCGTTCGCTCTCTCGCTCTCTCTTGTTCTCTCACTATCTTGCTGTCTCAGCCAGTCGGTGTGTACGTGTGCGTGTGCGAGTGTGTGTGCGAACCGATCAATGTTTGTACATAGCCAAGTACATATACTTATGTGGACATGTATGTGTGCGTTGCGCTTGTATGTGTGCAAATATTTCTGTTGCAGCCCTGGCTAAACGCTGCAGCTCCGCTCGAATTTTAAATTCTACTGCGTCTTGTCATTTATCCAACTCCATTTTGGCATCGCTCGCCGTTAGCAGCGCAAAAGGGGGAGCAGTCAAAGGCAGAGGCGGAGGCGGAGAAGTCGTATCGCCTATGTGTGCTCCCCTCTTTGCAGCATTGCTTTTGCTCGTTTTTTTTGCACTTTTTTTTGTTATTTTTTTGGTTCTGAATTTTCAATTGGAAAAAAAACAACGACGAGAAAAAATAACGAAAAAGCGCAGCAAAAGCGTTTCACCACACACACACACACACAAACACACTCACACACACAGAAACGAGTGCAAAGCGAAAGAGGGGCGAGACACGTACGAGTACACGTAAACGTACTTTAACACTAATTTATATACATGTACATATGTATGTAAGTATATAAGTAAATTGTATATACTCACACACACACACACACACACGCACGCACACACATACACACGCGCGAACACACTTTTTAATACTGCGTTGACTGGGCAGAATTTTCCCTTTTCACAATTGTTTTTCCAATTGGAATTGATTATTTACATGTACACAGATACATACGTATGCACATGTATGTACGTATGTATGTATATTCGTATATATGTACATATATCTTATTTGTTTCAGCCTTAATTTGTTATTAATAAAAGTTTTATTCTTTTCGTTAGTTTTGTTGTTTTTTATTTTGTCTATTTTTATTTTATTTTATTTTATTTTATCAATGTTTTTTTCTATTCTTTTTTTTTATATTCTGTGCGCTATTCTGCTGCTGCTGGCGCTGGCGCTGCTGCTATTGCTACTGCTGCTCAGTGTTGGCTGTTCTGCTGCTGCTGCTGCTGTTGCTGCTTCTTCTTCTTGTTCGTTTGCCTTTAGCTGCTGCTTCCTCTTTTTTTGGCGTTAGCCTGTAATCATTTTACGGCTATGAGCGGGCGCGTATGTGTGTATGTGTGTGTGCACGTACATACATACGTACGGTTGGATTGGATACGGCCGGGGCTAAGTGGGAGGGGGGTGGGCAACGGACAGCGACTGAGGCCAAAGTCAATTCAAGTGGCTCTGCCGCTCTGTCGCTGCCAGTGGCTCTGCTACTGCTCTTGTTGCCACTACTGCTTGTGCCTCTCTGCCTCTGCCTCTGCCACTGCCTCTGCCTCTGCCAGTGCCAGTGCCAGTGCCTCTGACAGTGCCACTGCCACTGCCGAGTGCGTCGTTTACGTTCTCGTCGCGGCTTCGTGCCTTATTATAAGGCGCTTCCTGTAGTCGATTTGCTGTTGCAATCGATTTTTGTTTACCTCCCTGCCTCCCAATCATCAAGCACTTATATGACTCGACATCACCCACATACACACATACACACACACACACGCACACACATATACATGCACACGCAAACGCACACCCACACTTAATGACGTGAGTGCTCTCTTTCTCTTGCTTCCGCCCACTCTTTCCAACACTCGCTCGCTCTCTCTAGCTCTCTCTCTGTCACTCTCTGTCGCTCTCATCACTCACTCTTATACACTCTCTATTTCGTTGCTCTCCTTTAAATTGTTTTTCCTTTTTTTTGTGTTTTTTTTTGCAATTTTTCTTTTTGAGCTCGCAGCTGTTGTTAATACGTCAGTGTTGCCAGCTGACAACAACATGCACTGCGCATGATCCGGCAGCACTGGCAACTGAAAAATTTCTGTTTGAATTTGAATTACGCTTTTCAAAAATATTCTGTAATTGCTTTATTTAAATGAATACATTTTCTTTTAGCTATACTTAATTGTAAACAATTTTCTTAAAATCTAAAAAAAAAAAAATTCGATATAAAAGTATATTTGTAAAATACGTGAGTTTTATATTATATTTATTATATGGTATATGTATTTTTAATATTTAATATGTTTATTATAATTGATTGAGTTGTCTTTATACATGTATGTATGTATGGTATGTGTATGTATACTTAAGTGCCGTTAAATTAATTTATAGTGAACTTATTGTTATGGCTTTTATACAAATTTATATTGAATTTTGCAAGACATATGGACATACAATTGTTATTCTCTCTTTTTCCCTCTTTCTCTCTCTTTCTCTCACTCTCTCTCTCTCTCTCTCTCTCTCTCTCTCTCTTTCTACTTCAAATAAATAAAAGCAATTATAATCATCTTATCATTCGTCAACCTATAAAGAGGATACTAGTATTCAATATTCAATATACGATATTCAATATTCGATATATTTTATTTGTTATTCCTATGCATTTAATAACTAATATACATGCGTGTGTGCTAATTAAACAAAATAATATTTAAATTCTTTAATTTATTATTTGCCCCCAAATAAGACTATTTTGAAATGTTTTATTTTTTATATAATATAATATATAATATATAATTTTTATTTTTTATTTTTGTTTAGCACTCAAATAAAAATTCAATATTTCATTATTATTATGTCATATGTATGCATGTGTATGTATCGTATCCTTAACGTATGTACACAAGCTTATCGAATACATACGCAATAATGTATAATATATTTTTTGTTTATTTCTCGTATTTATTTATTTATCGTATTTGTTATCGTATAAATATATAGTTTCATGTATTTAAGTATTGTATATATATTTAGTTTATATATGTGTGTGTGTACTGTATGCATATGTTTATGTGTAGCTTGTGAAGTCATTTGCAATTTGTTGCAAGCAACACGAACAACGATTGCATAAGAATTTTGTGTGCATGCGATAGGCAGTTCGTATGTATTGTATTGTACGCGTGTGTGTGTGTATATGTGTGTGTGTATATATGTACGCACGATCCAAAAACTAGAGAATTGTGTGTGACCAGCTGTATTTTTATATGTAGTAGTATTATCTATGGTAAATTAATTATTATATTATCCAAAATGAATTTTATTGCTTTTGGAACATTGAAATGAAACACGAAAATAAAACATTCACGGCGCGAATCGGTTAAATCGGTTAAATCAATTGAATCGGTTGGATCGATCAATCGGTTTTCTGTGAGTTTATTGACTCTTGGCACCAGCCAAATCCGAGCTAAAAGTTTTAATTTTTAATTTTTATATTTGTTTTTTGTTTTTGTGCCCGATTCGCTGGATAACATGCGGCATTAGAAATCACATTTGGAACCCGGGCTTAAGGTTGACATTGACAGCAGCAACGCCGCCAAACAATGCCCATGCCCGGGTGAGTTAGGCATGCTCCGGATGCTGGGCACGCGATTGCCGCACGCTCCTATCCGACCAGAGCGACAGCTGGCCGCCATTTTGCGCCTGGTAGGACAATGGCGGCGGCCCCAGTTGAGCCTGTGGCACCAGCTCCGCTTGGGGATTGAACTGATTGTTCCCATTGTAGTTGACCAAGATGTCGCTCGCCAGGCTATGGCCAATGTTAACGCTTCGATCCGGATAATATGACTGCTGCTGCCGCTGCTGCTGCTGTTGCTGCTGCTGTTGCTGCTGTGGCTGCAACTGGATCTGCTGCTTGTTGTTGTTGTTGGTGCCGCTACTTTGACGCCAGTGCTTGTGTTGGGGCACGGGCAGCAGGCGGTACAGAGATTCTGGACCGGGACCGCTTGGATAGTTGGGCACAAAGTACGGCGGATATGGCTGCTTGACGCTGCCGTGACGGAGTCGCTTAAACTGCGGCAGCGGTACAGGCAACGGTGGTGGTGGCCCAGCTGCTGCTGCTGCCGCTGCTGCCACCGATGGACGCTGCCAAAATTGCAGCGACGCTGGCGCCGGCGGTCGCAGCTGATACTTGGCTGGGCGCGACTGCACCTGATTGTCCAGATACGCCGGCGGCAGGGGCGTGCTATAGGCACTCGGCTGTGGGTCGTAGGATGACGGTGGCTGCAGCTGCAGCTTGCCCAGTCTCAGTTGGCGTTGGCGCTGCAATATCAACGAGTCGGGCAAATATGAATCCTGCCCCTGCTCCTGCAGCTGATGCTGGTGCTGTCGGTGCTCCTGTCCCAGCCCCAGCCCCGGCTGCTCCTGTTCCGGCTGCATGGTCGGATCCAGCTGCAGCTGCAGCTGCTGATGTTTGCCGACGCGCAACTGGCGCTGACGCTGGGACTGCACCTGTGGCTGATAGACAATCGCCTTGAACGCATCCTGATCCTGCTCATCGGCACTGTAGTTGACCATCGGCAGGAACGGCTGCCTATCGAAATCGGGCGCCTGGAAGTGGCCACTCGATGGCGGCGCTATCAGATTGCTGCGGAGCAGCTGGCCAAGCGTCGCATCGTATTCCGTATGGAGCTGTAGGCGTGGCTTGGGCGTAATACTCACCACGGCCACATCGTTGACGGGACTCGGCGGGGATTTGTAGTGCGTACGTTTGGGTGCTTTGGTCGCCAGGAAGTCATCAATAACATTGGACTTGAGCGACGATGGATGTCTCTTTGCCTCAAAGTATTCGTAATAAATTGGATTCGATTTGGAAAGAGGCGCCTGCTCCCTATCCCTGATCCTTTCCCTATCTCTATCGCGATCACGATCACGATCACGTTCCCTTTCGCCGGCATTGCTTGTGCGCTCCGTACTTGAGCCGGAGCCGGAGCTGGGCACGAAGACTAGCTGTGCTGTTGGCGGTGGATGTGGCGTCGATGGCTGATAGTTGATGGGATAAATGGGTATGGGCACTGCCACCGGCACCGGCACACGCTCCAGGTACTTGGGCGGCTGACGCGGCGATGACAGATATCCAATGGCATTGTATTTCAGCGAGAGCCTGGACGATGGTGGACGGACGGTGCTCGTGCTTCCGCCAGAACCACCGCTTGACATTGAGCTACTGCTGGTGCTGCTGCCGGTGCTGGCGGTGCTGGTGGTGCTAGTGGTGGTGGTACTGCTACTGGTGCTATACGGACGACGGGTTGTTGTCGTCGTTACCGCCTCGAGACGGCTAAACTGATCAGGTGGCGGTGGCAACACAATCCCCGGCACCAGGGGGCCCGGTGGCACCGGATTCGAGTAGTTGCTCTTGTAGACAAAGCTATACGCTGGCGGATAGTAGAGGGAGGGATCATCCTCATCAAAGTCGCTGATGTTGGAGTGTAGGGCACTTGGTCCGGTTAGGCTGCCATTGGCGTGCAGGCCATTTATTAGCCAGGGTCCTAGAAGTGGACTCCTCAGCACAGCGTTGGGAGGCGGGCTGGATGGGGCTGAAAAGGCCGGCGGCTGCTGGGCCAGCGTTTCGTTGGGATAAAGCAGCCAGGGTGCGTAGGGCGACGGGTAGACGTAGCTGGGCTCCGGGTCAGCTGCTTTAGACGTCGCAATCGCTCCCGTCCGGGCAGCAGGATACGTGCCCGAGCTGTGGGCATTGCCGTGGATTTGTCCATAGGACGCTTGCTGGCCTTCAGCGGATAGCGTTCCATTGCTAGGCGTCGTATGGAGGATTTCGATTTGATTATCTCGGATAAGCTGCAATGGCCCATGCGGCTCAAGCTGCACGGGAAATGGAGGCGGCACCACCGGATTTGCCGGCAACTTGATTTGCCGGGGCGGCGCATCATAATCATCAATTGCCGGCCATGTCTCATCCTCGCCGCCATTGGCCTCGTTCAGGCTGCCGCCCTTGATGACCAGCAAATGATCTTCGGCCAGCCAAATGTCCTGCTCATTGAGTCCACCAAAGTTACGCTCATTGTCCAGCGGCACCTCCGGATTGCGCGCATAGCTGAGGACGCCAGGACGCTTTGGTACGCGCCGAAACAGCTCCTTCTCGATCAGTCCGTACTTGCCATCGCGCACCTGATCCGCCAGCGTTTTTTTGGAATCCTCCTTCCCTCCACCATGCTTCCCATGGCCATGACTCTTGCTGGCAGCTGCCTCCGCCTCCTTGCCGGAACCGGCACTCAGCCGCAAAATACCATTGTCCCAGTTGTCAAAGTCATCCGGCTCACTAAGCAGCGCCTCATCATCATCATTGTTATTGTCCGGATCTGTTGATGATGATGCTGATGGGCTGGCTAGGCGGTACGTGCTGCTTGCCTTGCGTCGCCCAGCTGGCTTTGTTGTTGTCGTTGTTGTTGTTGTTGTTGCTGTTGCTGTTGTGGTTGCTCCTCTTATGGGTATTCCTGCTGAGCTGGAGCTGGAGCGGGAGCTGCTGTTGGTGCTAACCGCGGACACCTCGTAGCTGGAACGGCCCTGTGCATTGTGAATGTGTCCAGCCACCAAGCGCTGAATCATGCGCGGCCTGCAAGCAAATGGATAAACATTGTTCAGTGTCATGTGGGTGAGAAAGATAGAGAGAGGCGGAGGAGGGGGGGGCGGGGGGTGGTCTGAGATTTAGGCTGCGGCGTGAGACATTAATCAATGGCGGCGCCCAATATGGACAGATGTCGGAAAAACAAAAACAAAAAAAAAAACAACGGAGAAAAAACCAAAAACCAGCGACAAATAAGGCAGCTCGCTTTTGGCTAGAGATGGCACGCGTGACACGCGCCAGAAGTAGACACAAATTCACACACACACACAGACGCATACATTTGTATGTCTGCATATAAAAATTAATCAATTTAAATTTATTTAAATAAATAAATTTTTGTTTTTAATAATATTATTGCTTAGGGTAACAAACTCAAAGATATATATATATGTGTGTGTGTATTCGTGTCACGTGCGCATCTCTAATGAAAATGAAGAAATAGAAGACAAAGAAGAAGCAGAAGAAGAAAAACCAACTCACGTTTTATGCGCAGCGCCACTGTGCGGAGAAGAGGCGACGCCGCCGATTGCATTGGAGGACGTCGATGACAGCGACTGATGTGACTGGCGCCGGCTGCTGAAGCTGAGGCTCGAGCTGGGGCTAGAGCTGGGGTTAGAGCTGAGGCTGGAGCTGGAGCTGGGGCTGAGGCTGGAGCTGAAGCTGGGGCTGACGCTCCCAGCGCTACCAACAGAATTGGCGTGAAGCGTTGGCGTGTCGCGCGGCTGTCGGGCACCTCTGACGCTGCCCCGTCCAATGCTTCTCACAGATGTTGTTGGTGCTGCGATTGTTGTTGTTGATGTTGTTGTGCCACGACGTCGCTGCTGTCGCGTTGCTGCTGCTGTTGTTGTAGCTGGCAGCGGCGTTGTGCTGCTGCTGATGCTGCCGCGACTGCCGCGCACGCTGCTGCCAGCATCAATCGAAAGCGTTGTGGGCGGACGTCGCTGGCGTGGTGCGCGCAGCGTTGGCGCCTGCGTGCTGGTCGTCGACATGCTTATCACGCCGCTGCCTCGGCCAATGGTGGCGCCTCTGTTGCGCTGCCCAAGTGAACGTATCGCTGTCGCTGTTGTTGTTGTTGTTGTTGTCGTCGTCGTTGTTGCTGTTGTTGTTGTTGCTGTCATCGCTGCCGCCGCCAGCAGCGTTATCACTATCAAGTGCAAGGTTAACGATGTCATCTGCGATAATAGAAACGAGTGAAAGAGACGGAAAGTGAGTTACAAGTGAGCGAGAGAAAACAAAGCAAATAAAAAACCAAAAAATATAAAAGTAATATAATATTTTATGTACATTGGCTAACAGTTGTTTCATTTATTGCACAAAAATGTCAATTTTAAAAGGAAATTACTTCAATACCAGTGGATACCCTGTAAGAAAACGGGAACACTAATCATTGATACCCTGTAAAAAAAAAACGTATTCATTGTATTCAAACATAGTATTCATAAACTAACATACAACGATTGAATGTCTTTCACTTTTATTTAATGATCATTTTTATATCGCACTTTTATAGAGCACAATAAAAGGCAATCAGAAACAAAATGGCGTCATAAATTAATTGAAACTGTAAAATTAATATAAAACATTTGTATATGTATTATGTATATACTGTGTTAAGTGTTAAATGTGAATGCATATACAGATATTCAAAAATAATTTGTAATATTTCTTTTAAAAAAGAAATTTCAAATTTGAGAGCCAAACTGAATTCATCGCATTACAGTTATAAATAAACAGTTAAACAGCTGACTGCAGCCAGATCACAGATCATTCCATTTCATTTCCATTTCATTCCCCTCGCTCCCCTCGTTTCAACTCCTCATCAAGGCTATAAAACAAAGTCCAATTGAAGAGCTTAATGATGCGCTCAAGTGCATCGAATGTCATAGTATTATTCACTTTATTATTGTTATTGCTTTATTTTCTTTTCTTTTTTTTTTCTTTTTTAAAATACCTCAATAATAATAATTTTTAAATTATAAATAAATAACTTTATTTTTTCTAGAATTTTGAGAAATTCTTTAATTTTTATGGCCTTTAACCAAATTTTATAATTTGATAAAGTTCTACAGCATTATAAATAAATAAATAGTTTGTATATTGTTTATATTTATTTATTTATGTTGTCTTTTATTCAAAACGAAAACCAGTTTAAAGCAATGAATTAAGTTAATAACAGGCCGAAATAATTTCACTGCAATTGCATTTGAAGTTGATTTACTGGCCAAAAAGTTAGCCCAGTTAACGAATTCGAGTCCAATTCGGAGTCAATTCCGAATTCCGCAATGGATAGACAGACACATTTCAAAGAACAATTAAATACAAATACTATAACCAATGATAGATAAATACATGAACACAAAAAAAAAATAATAATAATAATAAAAATCAAAAACTATAAACAAAAACAAAAACCAAAATCCACAAACAAAAAAAAATGAATTGAGTCCAATTTAATCTATGACACCATCGCCCCGAACTGCTTTCAAATAAACTAATTAAATTGAGGTAAAACTAAACCAAAAAAAAAAAACAACAACAAAAAAACCAAACAAAACAAAAACAAAAACAAGAAAAAAAGGCGCAGGCAGCGACTACAAAGAATTATTTATTGCTACAATATACGACGTCGCAGTCGCAGTCGCTGTTGACGTTACTGTTGTTGTTGTTGTTGTTATCATGTGCGTTTATTTTTTGTTTTGTTTTTTTTTTTTGCCTTTCATTGAAAATGCAAAAACGCTTCGTAAACGAAAAATCGCCCAAGTTTGGCGGCAGACCCCATGCAAGGCTTGGCCTGGAACATGAAATGTGAAACCATGGAACTGTGGAATCTTGGAACCATGCAGCATGGAGCATGGAGCATGGAGTATGGAACGTGGAACATGGAACGTGAAACGGGAAACATGAAGCGTGCGGCTGGCTGTATGACGAATCTGACTGCGACTGCGCAGCCACTACAAACACCGTTAGGCAGCGGCACGGCGCGCGAGCGCACGCGAATGGTTTTCATGTTTTTAACATACCCTGTACGAATGAAATTCCATTAAAGGGTATTATACACAGCTTGTATGCATACACGGAAATATTTATGAAAATAATATTAGAAATTTCTGCATATATTGATTTCGATTATTTTATGTTATTTAACATTATATCCAATAATATAATAATGATTATAATAGTTGTTTATATAATTAAAAAAAAACAAAAGCAAGTAAATCAAAATTTTAATGAAAATTTTAAACAAATTCTTCATGTTGATTAATTTAAAATTTTTTAGATTGGGTATCTGTGTATCAAACCATTTATTTATTTATTTTTTTTTTAAATTTTTTTTTTTGGCAATTTGACTTGTTTTTTTTACAGCCTGGTTTTGTTGTTGGTTTTGTTTTTGCTTTACTTTTGATTGCCAAACAACAATTTGGTGTTGGCCGTTGTTATTGTTGTTGTTGTTGTTGTTATTGTCGTTGGTTCTACGTATTAAAAATTGGAGCAATGGACAGGCATAGGCAGGCACTGGAGTTGGAGTTGGAGCTAAAGCTCGAGCTCGAGCTGGAGTTGGAGTTGGCGCATTCCGTTGGCTAAAAATCCAGTTACGAATCACGTTCCATTTGATTGTTTCACTTTTTTTTGTTTTTGTTTTTGCTTTTATGTATGTACACATATATACATAGATTGTAGCATAATTTTTTGTTATTGTTGATAACTTTTGCTATTTGGCTGCACTTTGCTGTCTTTCAATTTGTCGTTGTTGTTGTTGTTGCTGTTATTGTTGCTTTGGTTGGGCTTGGCATCTGCGCCCACAAGCCAACCTCGGCGCCTGCACTTGGAAACGCTCCAAATTCGAGCCGACAAAAAAAAAACAAAAACAAAAAATATAAAAAAAACCACAAAAAAAAACACAAAATAAAGTTTGAAAAAAGAAAAAAAAAACAAAACGCAGACAGAGCTCAAAGTTATCAACCTGTCGCTTAGAGTTGGCCAATTAGACACGTTGTACCACAGCGCGTATGAGTAATCAACAAAGGCAACAACAATTGCCCCAAACACTTGACAACAAAAGTAAAATGTTATTTATGATTTTTGATTTCGATTAGTTGTCCTTGATTTGGGTTTGGCATTAGTTTTACGTTTTTTCCCCCTCTCTTTTTTTCTTTTTTTGGTTAGTTTTTCTTACGATATTTTTGTCTTGTTTCCTTTTTTGTTTTTTTTTCAATTTTCTGCATATGAAAGGTGTTAAAAAGCATTTGATCGGCAAAGTGAGGTCAAAAGTTCAACTAGCGCAATTGGCATATGACATGTATATGGTGTGTATGTGCCCGTACTTAAAGAATTATTTCAATTCATGATAAAATTTCAGACAAGAAAAACAAAAAAAATATTACATTTACATTGGAATTTACTTTTAAACGCTGCCGCAGTAGAAATAACTTTAAATGCATTTTGCACTAATTTGTAGTTATTTTTTTTTATATTTTCTTCAAATTTGCCACGTTTTGCAACACTGAAAGGCTCAGAAGCGGAGGGAAGAGATTTCAAAAGCGCACATTTAAGCGCCGTAAAACACAAATGAGCACTAAAAACATTTGTTGCAAATTTTCACAAAAATTAACTCAAAATAATTGGAAAAACATTTGGAAAACCACCTCAAAAGTGAACGAACGCTGCGCTCTAATTATTATAACATAAAATACAAAAACAAAAACAACAATTAGAAGAAAAAAATACAAACACAAAAAAAATGAAATAATATAACAAAAATACCAAAAATTATGGAATTAAATTGAAATGAACATTCTTTTTGTTTTCTGTGCTTTTGCTATTACATTTACAGGAAGTCGGCGACAATTTATTGCTACTTTTACTACTATATTATTATTAACTAAGTGTATTGTTATATTTATAAACAAAAAAAACATAATGAAATTATGAATAAAACCGAAAATCATTTGATTTTCCCATTTGTATTAAGTTTTTTGGAGCATGCCAAATGGCTACTGAGCGATATCAGGTATCACGTCCAAAGCTTGTGTAGAAAGTTGTTCGATTGTCACCGACCCAGCCCCCGCGCCCACCCCCGCCCCCTTAATCCGGCTTAAGTCCCATTATAATATTTAAACAATAGAAACGAAAAACAGAAACAGAAATAACAAACAAAAACATAATTTGATCTATTAATTAGTGGAAAGTGCGGAAATTTGGATGTTGCCTTTCGTTTTGTTTATTCGTTTTTTTTTTTTGTTATGGTAATGTGATTGTGTGATTGATTGTCTGATTGATTGTCTGATTGATTGACCATGAGCGATTATGATAATCTGACAAATATTGTCACATTTTAATACATTTATTGATAATTAAAATTTCTTCATTATGCCCAATTCTACAGTTAAAAAAATTTATATAAACAATTAATTTATTTAAAATATTAAACATTAAAACAATTCTTAACATATCATAATTTATTTAATTATAAATTCAATTAAACTTTAAAATGTTTTCCCTTAAATTATTCTCAGTTTTTTTTCGATTTAAATAAATAAATAACTTGTCAAAAGACTTCAGTAAAAATTCCCGGCATTATTTTGAAGAGAATTTGCAACATGCAACACGAGTTTTTGGACATGCCACACCGAGACAATGCGATAGCATTCGCGTTTACACTTGATCAAGTTTAGCGTAACTTATGGGCCATAAACAAAAGGAAAATAGTTTAAAAGACAGCAAAATATGCCCACAAATTTAAATGCGATACCAATAAAAGAAACAAAACGAAAAATATAAAAATAAAAACAAAAACAAAATTTAGAAAAAAAATCACATTGAAAAGAAACAATAAAGGAAAACAGAAAACAGAAAACAAAAAACCTAAAAAGTAAGTCACTTGGTTATCAATATGCCAGCATCAGCTGCATTGCGCCAAGAGGCGTCGCTGTGGGGGCGATATCCTACCGCTTCTCCTCCCCTTACCAAAGATCAACACAAAAATCCTAGTGTGGCAAGATCCGCATCCACCCCCCACCCCCCGCCGCTCCACCACCCACACCAGTCTCAACGGTGTCCAACTGTTCGTTTTACTTGAGACATGCGGCGCAGGTTTTTGTCGGTTTTTGGTTTTCGATTTTCGATTTTCAGTTTTAGTTTTAGTTTCAGTTTCAGTTTGCATATTTTGCCGCCAAAGAGCCAAACGAATTTTCTGCTAAATATTTGTGTTGTTGCTATTGTTGTTATTTCGACCGATACTCGCAATGGTCTGGAATTTTAAACAAATGCGATTTAGTTGTGCAACATTTTTACTTTACTTTTTTCACTTCGTGCCTACAAATTTGTATATAAGTACACTGCAAAGTATAAGTATAAGTATAAGTATAAGTATAAGTATAAGTATAAGTATAAGTATAAGTATAAGTATAAGTATAAGTA
>JBAMCR010000218.1:0-40247 GCA_037075045.1 Mulgravea parasiatica | reverse complement strand
CGTCTATTTTTAGCACACCGCGTCATTTGCCCCCACCACACAGCTAGTTACCCCCCTCCCGTTTACCTACTTCCTACCCTATTAATGAGCCTCCCTCCCCCCCACCCCCCTCAAACCTCAAACCTTTGTCGACCAACGGCAGAGCAAACTATTGCCAATGCGAGCAATTTTAATGGGTTGCGGCCCCACTCACACCCACCCCCTTCACACCGTCCATGCACACCGCATACTATGACGTTCGTTTTAATGATGAACACTTCCATTGTTGTTGCTTTTATTGTATGTGTGTTTTTGTTTTTGTTTTTTTATTCCATTTGTTTGTTTTAACAGTCGCAACAATTTGTTGTAACTGGTTTTTTAGCTCTTGAAATGATTTCATTTTCAATTTTCATTAATGAAACTGCAAAAAAACACAACAAAACAAAATAAAACAAAATCAAACAAAAGGAAAAATTAGAAATCAAATAAACACGAATTAAAATGATCATTGTGTGTTCTGCATATGCGTTTTTGATCAGAAAAGCTCAAAAACACGTGAAAATCGACTGGAAAATTTATCCCGAAAATGCAAATAACGGTCAATACGTCTCATTTTTAGATGGATTAAATTAAGTAAAACTTAAAATAAAAAAAAAAATTAAGTAAATTTGTATTATAGATACTTTGAAATTAATTTATTTATTGTTGAAATTTAATATGAATTGAAAATATTTAGGAAAATTTCAAAATTAAGAATTACATACTTACAAATTTAAATTATATGTTAAGTATGAAAATCTAAAGATAAATTAAAATTATTTATTAATTATAATTATAACTGGGAATGAAAAGCAAATTTATAACACATTTTTTATAACATACAATATTTAATTAATAAATACCATTTTCATATACGATGTAAATTATTAAATACATTTATTTAATTAAAATTATTACTTGCAAAGAAATTAACTTTAATAAATTGAATTATCTAAGCTAATGTTGATTAAACTCGTAATTAATATATTAATTTTTTTAATTGCAGTTTATATTAAAAAAATATATATATATTCAATATTTTTAATTATAGTATTCATGTATTAAATGTACCGTAAAGCTCTCACCGTAAATACAATAGATTAACTTGAAAAGTCGCTGTTCCTTAAGTACATGGTCTATTTATCAAGTCTGGCTACAAAAATTTCCCTTTTAGCCGCCTCATCAGGGCACGCAAATCACCGGCATTAATTCCACACACCTAAAAATTCAATTAATTTCGAAGCTTATCAAAAAATGCAATCACAGGGGCCATGAACTACCGTCTACAGGGTATGCTATACATATAACACATACTGTATAACTGTATAGGGTATTGGGCATAGCCGACACCCGACCACCCATCCAACCAACCACCCGCCCATCCGCCCACCCGCCGACAAAACTTATGGCTGTGATGTATCTTTCATGTATTTAGTAAACATAGTTAAAGATCGTTATCCAATTAGTCAAAAGCTCATGTAATAAATTGCCCGAATTAAGGTGCGGAATTTTAATTACATAATTTACGCGTGCCCTCCACAGCGGGCAGGGGGGGTGGGGTGGAATTATGAGGGGCGGATGAGGGGAGTGTGTATTCCGTATTAAAGGTAAATATGGGCAGGTATTGTGAAAATAAAAACATACAATATAAGTATAAACAATTTGAAATATCATACAAAGCGAAGCCGACAATTAAATACCCTAACGAAGTCATCTTTATAAATTGATTTCGATAATATCCGACAAAAATGGAATATAAATACAAAATAAAATTTAGAAATATTTGAAAACAAAAGAAGAAGAAGATGCGAGATGTATCTTACATTTGTAAATAAAGAATTTTTCAAATGTAAATTCGCGTGCTTCACATTCCTAATCATATGGTTGAGATACCCTGGGCAAGAGTATTTGGAAAAAAGCAAACAAATTAGAAGAGCGTAGCCGAAAACTAAAAAAAAAAAAAACAAAGGCACAACGCTTCGCCGTGAAAGTCAAAGTCAGTCAAAGTGCGTTTGATAGCTCATCTTAATAGAAAAGTACACGCAATTTGTGTGCGCGGCTCATTAGAAGAAATGACAGTAATAACGATAATTATGAATTTTATCCGATTAAGCTCAGGTCGAGTTGGGTCGTGTCAACTCGTCTCGAATCGAGTCGGGTCGGTCAGGTCGGTCAGGTCGGTCGGGTCGGTCAGGTTGGTCGGGTCGGTAGGGTCGAGCTGGATCGGCTAAATGACTGAGCATAAGTCAAAAAGGAATAGAAAACAAAACACAAAAAAAAAGAGCAGAAAAAGGACATATGTACATGTAGCAACTCGTATTCAAATATTAAGTGCAATGCGTGCCATTGAACAATTAATCCTTATCTACTTAGTCGAGTTGGACGATTCTGATGCAACAGTCCATGGTGACTGTCACAGTCACTGTCACCGTTCATTTCTATTTCTATTACTATTTCCATTCCCATTCCCATTCCCATTTCCATTTCAATTTCAATTTTCATATCCTTTTTGTCAGCCCCACCCCCTTCTGCCCATCGGTTTCTTTTCCATTTTCCGTTTTTTGTTTTTATATATCATATTTACAGTTCGAGTAGCGCAGTACTTGTGCACCCAAACATACATACATACATTCATACATATGTATATGACATATCCGAGATGGGCAACTGCCCCAACCGGGAACTCCCTGGAACTCTGTTCGCATTTCTCACATGTCATCGTCGGTGCGCTCCAATTGCGTGTCAAATGCGCTCAATTCTGTTATGACAATGCGACGTAATTAGAAGCCACGCATAGGCTGACGCCCTCCCTCCCTCTTTCCTCCCCCCTCCCCTCGCCCATCGCCATTTCTATCAAAATGATAATGATAATGAAAACGAAAATGATTATGATGATGGTGACAATGTGAATGTGAATGTGAATGTGAATGTGAATATGAATGACAATGACGATGATAGTGATGGCTGAGGCCAAGCTAAAGCCGCTAATATACGAGGCTTGTTCCCATAAAGGACCCTAACAGTCCTAGCTGGGTGTGTGCCGCACTTGATAAATATTATTGTAAATGGTCTCCAGATGAGTACAGTGCGCCTCAAAAGTCTACTGCCAACTGCCAACTGCCAACTGGCAACTGGCAACTGGCACATCGAGTGTGTCAGCGCATTTGCATATGGAAAGTGGCCTATGACTAACTAACACTAACACACACACACATATACAATATATAAATGTATATGTATATAAATGTATATGTATATGTATATAAAAAGAAGATTAACGTCATCACCCATCTAATTTCATTAGCAATCTGGCCACCTTTAGCTATTATTTTGAATGAGAACCGTTTGGGAATTCTAAGAAATATATGCTTGGACTCTGAATTGTTTTTTGTTTTGTTCGTTTGTTTATTTAATTTGTTCTTGTTTTTTAGTTTTAGTTTTTGTTTTTGTTTTTATTTTCTTTTCCTTTTGTGCCTTAATTACCTAAAAGCCTTTATAATGGATATGAAAGCGTAATGTATGCAATAAGCAAACGTATTAGCCAACAGACGTATAGCATTATGCAAATAAATATGAAACAACAGTGGAACATTGATTAATATGGAATATGTCTATGAGTTGAGTAATACCATGTGATCATACAATATATCACTGACAAAATAATTCAGATGTATATTTTACATTTCTTTTTGAAGATTTTTCTTTTATCAGAATTATCCGAATTTCCAGTTGAATTTGTACAAGTAATAAATAATTTGTTTTTAAATTAAAATAAATCTGATTTATTTGAAATTTGTATATGACAATCAATCATGGGGTATTCAGTTTCTAGGTTGCAGTTATCATAAATATTAATTGTGGTCATGATGGGTTAACACGTCTCGAAGCAGTAAAAGTTATACAAAACGTTCTCATTTGAGGTTTATCGTACAACGTGAGCTCAAATATTTAATTAGGCCCAAGCACGATTTTCACGACTAGACTGACAATATATTGAGACATATTCGCATAATGCATAGTCATGTATGTATATATAAGAGTCTAAAACTTATTTGGAAATTTAGTTCAGAAATAATATTCGATTGTGCCAACTAGCAAGATGCATTTCCGTAATTTGGCCATATTTCTCGCTGTGATCCTGGCCTGCTTTATGCAGATGCCAACGGGAGCAGATGCCGTAAGTCGACGGAGTCCAGATTGGGAGATTCACAATTTTCGAACTAAACTGACTAAAGATTTTTTGATTAACAGCAATTGTGTAATGTTGAAGCCATTAAGAATGGAATTAAGGAGAGTTGCAAGAATGTTCCATTTCCTCCCTGTCTTTCATTCTCTGATGTACGTATGACAATTTCTTTATCTGTATCTCTATAGGCTGGATTATGATTATGATCATTTTTACAATTATTGGATTTATAGCAAGCTCTGAAAATTATCGACGACATTTGCAAAGCGGTTCCAGGTGGTATTGGAGGTGTCAAGGGCATATCTGCAGGCGCCTAAGATGTCGATTTTCTGATCAACCGATCCCTAAACCGTTTAATCCTTTGGCTAGTTGATGTAATTTGGCATGCCTAGTAAATAAACTTAACCCTATTTTCAGCATACAAATACAAACTTTGCATAAATATTTACTATATATATTTACATATTTAAATCAACTTATATATAAATAAATACTGGGAATAACTGGCCATGCGAATCTTTGGCAGTTGCAAGTCCGGGACCGCAGCGAGCCAGACCAAAGCAGTTAGGGCAACTAATTAAAACCACTTTAGGAATGCTTTCTCAACTGTAAAGTTAGCTATAATCAACGACCCCCCACACATACACACACTTACACACACATGCACCTGCTCTTTGTGTATGTGTGCGTGTGTGTATGTCGACAGAGAGACATATGCAACTTGAAACAAAATTAAAAAGCAAATAGTTTTCATACATTGCATTCCAGCAACGTCGCGGCGACGGCTCAACGCTACTAAAAAAAAAAAAACGAAATGAAAAAAATTCCAACATAATTCCAAATAATATTACAACACCTGCAGAAGCGTTTCAAGTGTACACACACACACACATACACACACACACACACACACACAAATATATATTTATGTATGTGTGTTAAATGTGTAAAAAGGGGTTTTTCTTGAAAAATCGCTGCACTGGAATTAATTAATTCGCCGCTGCCGTTGCTGCCGTTTTCGTACCTGTGAAACACAGAGAGAAGTAAAAAAAAAATTTAAATAAAATAAAATATATAAAATAAACTGAAAAAAAATCAACCCGAGAAATCAAAAAGATATGTAAATTGAGTTCGTTTCGGCACTCGACGACCCGAAACTGTGCCCTACACCATTTGAGAATTTATTGCTTTGAATAAAATAAATTAAAATTAAATGACATGAAATCAAATCAATAATTATTTTATTTATTATATTATTAATAATAATTTCAATTTGTAGGGTTAAAATTAATACTAAATTTTGAATTTATGAATTCTTTGTATTTATAAATTAAGTGAAAATCGAAAATTACAAAGCGAGTATCTTGACTTTACATGCTTATCATAGATCATATTGTCTTAATTACTTAATTTATTTGAATTTTTTTAAATAAAAAATTTCCAATTTATAGTTTTTATGACAAGTTGAATAAGATTTTCCCATTAGATTTTAATACAAGAGAAAATAATTTTTTATTATATTTTATTATTCCATTGTAGGATTCTTCATAAAGTTTATTTCTTTTTTCAGGTATCGTGATTAAATTGTTTATTTATTTAGAGTAAAAATTAAAAGTGAGTGAATTGCAACTGTTGTAATCGTAGCGTATACTCGGTGCGAGTACTCGGAGTATTTGTTAGTATTCATTAGCAGGGCTCATGCCTAATGCTCGTCATATAGAATTTTTGATTCTGATACAAGTCCACATAACACTCCACTCGCTGTGTGAGTGTTTGTGTGTGCGAGTGTGTGTGTGTGTGTGTGTGAGTGTGTGTGCATCTGCACCTGTGCATTTCATTCTGCACTCATTCGCTGCGTATGTTCGTTTGCGTATTTAGATGTGGATGTAGTGGCACTTGCTGCTCATTTTATGCTTCGATTGACAGCAAAGTGCAGACGCTTTTTGCCAGCTGAAATGCAAAAGGAAAAAAAGAAAAAAATACACATAAATAAAATATATAAATAAATGAAAAAAAACAACAACACACACACACACACAAAATAATAATAATAATGCGCAATGTAATGTTACGTATACGCAATGGCAGCCAGTGTTGTGAAGCGCCGCTAAAAGGCATTCAAATGATAGCAAAGTGCCAGAACAAACCAAACATCAAATATTTGTAGCATACTTTCAGGCTGCTCAGCGAAAAGATCGAGTACTTCAAATAAGCAGATCTACAAATGTACATACAAATGTGTATACATACACTCGGCTGACGAATGCTAACGATCAAAAATGAAGTGAATAAAAGCGAATAAAACGAGCGTTTAAAATATTTGATTATTTTAAAACAGAAAATGCAATAACAATAATTGCAGTTTTTTATTATTATAATATTTATAAATATTTACAGTTTTTTCCTTGTTAAGATTATTATTGTTATTTACTTGATTTATTTAGTTCGCTTCAATTTCAATAAGTGATATCGAAAATTGTATCTTTTAAATACTTGGACTAGATGTATCTATGGACCGGTATCTGATAGAAGCTCAGCTTGGCCACAGTTCATTTGCTGCTCATTGGAGCACTGAGACACCGCTTAGGCACTTCAGTGGAGCAGAACACAAGCGGTTGTATAAAAGTCCGCAGAGAAGTTCTGGGCAAGCATTCATCGATGTGTCTAGGGCTCAATTTGACAAGTTGACATGGCGTCAATGTGGATGTGCGTCTCCTTCGCCTTGCTGCTGTGTTCGTTCAGCTGCGCCTGGGCAGCTCCAGCTGCATCTTTAGATGATCTTGACAAGTTTGTGGAGCTAGAAGAAACATTCAGGGAGCTTGCCAGCTTGCCGGTGTTGGCGATGAGTGAAGCAATCGTTACGGCTATGGGCACAGGTAAATCTCTGAAGACGAATCCTTGCTCCTGCAATCTTTTCACTGAAATAACACATCATTTTGCAGATACAGTTGATGGCAGCATCACAGATCTGGACTTGGATGCATTTGGCAGCTATGCGTCAGCTGCTCTGATGGATTTGACCGAGTTTCGTGATTGAGATTGAGCGCAAATGACGGAATCTAGTTCGTTTAGTGGGCAAATTATGATTTAGAATTCAAATAAATTTCCATTTGATATTTAAAGAAAAGAACTGCATATGACAATGATTAAAATATTGAATTATTGCCAAAATTTAATATTCTTGAGTTTATATTCATTTATTGACAATTTTTTTAATCAATTTTATTTTGAAACAGAATTTTTAAATCAATTTAATTATTATTATGATTCTTACTTTCTTTTTGTTTTTGTTTTATGATTGATGTGCGGATAATCGGCTACATTAAAATAAAACCAAATGAAATTATTGTGTTATTTTTATGGATCGCAGCCAGCAGAAAATACACTGCACGAAATGAAAAGAAGAAGAGAATTTCATTAAATTGACTTTAATCCTGATAACTAAACACGTTCACTCAAATTAAGCACGATCTCTTTCTCTTTCTTTTTCGCTGTCTCTCTCAGACAGAGCATCGCCATCTCTGTCGCACCTCGGCCTACATATCCAAAGCTCGTGTCAGCCACTGGGCTCAATTTGCGCGCTAAATCTAATCAAGTTAATTTACGCAAGCGATTCCCAAATGGAACCCCAAAAAAACAAAAACCAAACCGAGAGGGTCATCCACTGATTGGTGGCCCAAGCGAAGACAAAGTCATGCCCACCACCAAGTGATGGTGTTGAATCTAATGATGATATTGTCGGGGTATGGGAATGAGGTTGATCTACTAGTATGATGCATACATACATGCATACATACTGTTCGAGACGTTCAATTAACGCCCAGCGACTCAATTGGGCGCTCAAGACAACGAGCAGGTGAATTTCACAATGTAACAACTCGAACTTGAAGCTGTCCGCCGTCCGATGTCCACTGTCCACTGTCCACTGTCCACTGTCTGCTGTCCACTGTCCACCGTCGGCTGTCGGCTGTTGTCGCCTTTGATTGTTGCACAAAAAATGACAAAATTGTCATTTACTACGACTAGTAGTTACCCTCTAAAATTTCAAAAGATTAAACTTTTCTTTTTTTAGATTTACCTCTATCAAAAGAATCAACATTGAATGTGTTTTAGCTTGTTTTAGCTAATTTACAGGGTATTGTGCAAACTGAGTGTCATCAACAAAATAATATTATATGTTATTAATAGTCATAGTCAAACGAGTGCACAGCTCGTGTCAGCTCGCAGGCAGAGAATGCTAAAACAGATCTCAATCTAAATCGGAATCAAAAATGTAACCGGCTGGCGGAATGTTTGCTCTGTTGGCGGACTCAATGATTATTATAGAACCGTAGCCGTGTAGCCGTAGCCGTAGCCGTAGTAGTTGTTGATGCCCTGGCCGTAATCGCAGTCGGAGCCGAAGACAGTGTATGTAGCCAGTGTCCGATCTGTCAGTTACATCTGATGCGTGCAGCTGTGCGGTGGCTTTTTGGTGGCTGCAGCTGAAGGCAGGCCCGTGACTGCTCCGTGACACGTTCGCTTGTTGCCGATTAATCGACAACAATTCTAATATATACTTTTTGTTCTGTGCTGTGTGTGTCCTTCAGTGTTTCTTTTTTTGTTTTTGTTGCTTGTGTGTGGCAGGATGCATGTGAATGAGCTGCGTGCCAGCCTGCAAAGCTTCGGCTGGCCGGACTATCTCATCTTCTGTCTGATGCTAGCCATTTGCGCCGTCATCGGGATCCACTTCTGCCTCCAGCTGCGCCGCGAGTCCAAGCAGCTCAAGACCCACGGCGCCGAGGAGGCGGCCAAAAGTGCTGCCTCCTATTTGGTTGGTGGCAGAAAAATGAAGATCTTCCCAATCACCATGTCCCTCATATCCAGGTGAGTTTATGAACAATTAAATAAAACAAAAAAAAAAAAAAACAAAAAGAATGTAAAAAACAATATACTTAATTTCAATTATTTGAACAAAATAAAAAAAAAATATAAATTTTTTGATTGGTATTCAAATTATTCATTTAAAAAAATTAGAAATTATGATTCGAAATTAAATAAATTGTAATTATCAAAAAAAAAAAAAAAAAAAAATATTCCATCGAAATATGCTTTTTTGAGATTGAAAAAAAATATATATTTTGATATATATTTTTTTAAATTTTTTGATAATTTTTTTATAAAAGCTTTTTTGTAACTTAACATTTTAGGAATTCATTATTTCGAATATAGTATTTCGAATAAAATTGAATTTGGAAAGAATTAAAAAGAAAATGATTTTAAAAACACATTGGAAAATATTTAGATCCCTTGAAATTATTTTGTTGATGAAGACGGAATCCAAATTTATGCATCATGTCATATCTTCAAAATTCATATAGTGTCTGATCCGATAGATCTATGGTCAGTTGCAGTCACAGTTACAGTCACAGTTGCAGTCACAGTTGCAGTCACAGTTGCAGTCACAGTTGCAGCTGATCGTCAAGTGCTTCCTTTCAGTGCGCTTATCAACGCATCAAATCAAATGAAATTGCTTCGTAATTTTCAAATGGTTTGTGGAAGCAACTAGCTGTGACTAGAAAAACGCTTTTACACCGCACATGAGTGTGAGTGTACACAAACACACACACACACACACACACACACGCATAGATGTAAATGAACGCTAATTGAATTGCATAAAACGCACTTTGATCTCCCGAGTGCTCCGCTCTGACAGCTCCGATGGAAGGTCAAGTGACTGGGTCAACAGGCAGCATTTGCAGCATATTTGCAGCACACTTGCCACACTTGCCACACACACTTTTGGGGTTCAAAGGTTACGGTTACAGCAAATGCAATAACAATCAAGCTCCGGGGGGAATCTTTCTTAATTTGTTAATGAACGTTTTGTCAGCTTTCTCTACAATAATTCTCAACTCTTCTCTATTCCCTCGCGAACAACAACAACAACATCAACAACAAAAACAAAAAAAACAACAACAACAACAACATCAGCTTCATCTCGGGCATCACACTGTTGGGCACGCCCACCGAGGTGTATCTGTACGGTGCGCAGTATATGTACATAATGGGTTCCCTGGTGCTGATGGGACTTTGCATGTACTACATCTTCTTGCCCGTATTTCATGACCTCAATCTGATATCCACCTATAAGGTATGTAAACTCATCCATACCAATCAATCAATCAATCAATCAAACCTTAACATTTACGATCTTAGTATCTGGAACAGCGCTACAATCGCAGCCTGCGTCTATTTGGATCGATCATGTTCATAATGGCATCGGTAAGTGATCAGAATTTATTTATTTATTCGATCATGGTATTCCCTCTACTTCTCTCTCTCTCTTTCTCTCTGACGCTCTCTCTCTCTATCTCTCAATTATTTAATGTTTATTTCACATTATTCAGAGAACATGAAATTAAATATGAATCCTTGACCTCTGATCCTTGATCCACTCTCTCTCTCTCTCTCTCACTCTGTCTCACTCACTCTTCTACAGCTCCTGTGGCTGCCGATCGTCATCTATGTGCCAGCCATAGCCTTCAACCAGGCGACGGGCGTTAACATACACATCGTGACGCCCTGTGTGTGCGTCGTTTGCATCTTTTACACGTGCATTGGAGGACTGAAGGCTGTCGTCTGGACGGACGTTATCCAGACGCTGATCATGTTTGGTGCGATGGCTCTGGTCCTGGTCAAGGGCACCCTTGACATTGGTGGCCCCAGCGTCGTCTGGCAGCGCGCTCGGCAGACGGAACGCGTTGAGTTGCCCAACTTCAATTTGGATTTGAGCGAGCGTTATACCTTCTACTCCCTGGTGCTGGGGGGCGTGGCGCACTGGCTCAAATCAAATGCGATCAGCCAAAACATGATCCAGCGGTACCTCTCGCTGCCGACGCTGCGACACGCCAGGATCGCCATCTGGACATTCATAGCCGGAGTGCTCGCATTTCTCGCCATCTGCGGCTATACGGGTCTATTGATCTATGCCACCTATGCGGACTGTGATCCGCTCGAGACGAGGCTGGCGCAGCGGAATGATCAGCTGTTGCCGCTGCTTGTGATGGATACGCTGGGCGCGTATCCTGGGCTGCCAGGCGTCTTTGTGGCGGGGGTTTTCAGTGCGGCCCTCTCATCGCTCTCTACCGGACTGAACTCCCTTTCTGCCGTTGTCCTGGAGGACTTTGTGAAGACCTTTCACCGGAAGCCGCTCAGCGAATCGCAGACAGCATTCGTGATGCGCAGCGTTGTCGTCCTCTTTGGCGTCATCTTTGTGGCCCTGGTCTTTGTCGTGGAGAAGCTGGGCGCAGTGCTGCAACTGACCATAACGTTGACATCGGTGGCCAATGGACCCCTGTTGGGCATCTTCACGGCTGGCGTCATGTTGCCTTGGGTTAACTCAAAGGGCGCTTTGATTGGGGGCTTCAGCTCGCTCATCCTGATGGCCTGGATGTGCATCAGTGCTCAACGGGATCTTGTCACTGGAGCGTTGGTTTATCAGCGGAAGCCTTATTCCACGCTCGGCTGCAATTATACATTCGAGGGCGAGAGCCGTGAGTTCAGTAGCCTGCCGCTAGGTGGCGCCATCAGGTAAATAATTCATAGGCACTGAAAATATTTTGATCGAATCTCCATCCACCCGCAGCGCAACATCAACGGCTCCTTTTCAACTGCATCGCATCTCATATCTGTACTTCACGCTTTTTGGGGCATTGGTCACCATTGCGGTGGCACTCCTGGCCAGCATCCTGCTACGTGAATCCAATCCGGATGCAGTCGATTCGCGCCTCTTGACGCCCTTTGTGCGACGTTGGCTCGAGCGCCGTCGCAATCGACGCACCCAGCTGCCAGCGGCGCAGGAGAAGCAGCTGAAGAAGCCGCAGCAGGAGACGGCAACGTGAGCAATGTCCTGGCCCTGATGGGCTTTAAAGCGCATCTCTTGCCGGCCAAAAAGTTCCTTGCTAAGGCTACCAAATATTTTCAATTAAATCAAACACAATACAATACAATTCATTCATAATTATTATTTGACCCCTGTCTCGCTCCACAACGCCCAGGCAGACGGGTTCAAGGCAGCAAATGGTTTTTAATTTAGAAAAGTGTCCAGAATGGAACGAGGATGGAACTGAAGGTGGAACCCTACCCAACCGTTGCCAAATCAAAGTAAAACTCCACGCTAAATAGTAAATTCTTTTTCACAACTTTTATTTTGATTTTTAGCTTTATTTTGTTTTTTTCATATATAATATTTTCAATGTAAATAAAATTGTTGCTCTATCCTTAACTTATTGTGGTTGGGGAGGTTTACTTTATGAGAGGGGTGGGGTGGGGTGGGGGGGGGGGTCTGAAAGGGTTTGGCATTAGTTTTGCTTGTGCCATTAATTGAATATTTACTGTTTTTCATATGTGGTTAGTTCAACTCGACTCCACCCAACTACTTACATACACGTGTATTTGGCAACCCTTCTGTACTCCATCCCTCTCTGCGTATCTCTCTCTCTCTCTATTTTTCTCTCCCTCTATTTCTCTCCGACTGACACAATGTTTGTCTCTCCTTATTTATTTGTATGTTTAGGTCGTTTATGCAGTGAATTGAATTGTTAATGAGCTGACAAATGTTTGCGAAATTAGTTTTCAGTCTGACCAACAGGGAGACTCAGCTCCATCCCATAAAACCCATAAAACCATCTATGTAAATTGTGATAGAGTAGTACTTCTAGTTCTCTAGACCCCGATATGCGGAAGAGTATCTGACCGTAAATAAAATTACTACACATAAGAATATGAAGAATGAGGAATGTAATTGCATCTATAAATCGGAAAAACTCATCCATAGGTTTTGAGGATATTTTCTTCTTTTTACGAATGTGATTAGATTCAAATATTATAAATCGGATATTTAATTTGAATTTGAGAATTATCCCCTATGTATAATAACATTTTATCAAATAATATATCGTACAATAGAGAAAATGGCATGAGATCTCCGCTCATTCTATTTATTCTCGACTGGCGGTCGGTAGACTAATATGCTATATAGAATTTCCATAGCCAGTTGGCTGTCTCTTAATTAGCCGCTACAAAAATAAAGCTAACACAAAAGACAGCGGCGAAATGTCATCAGAATGCATAATGACAACGGTTTGTTTATAGTGAAGGATGCCAAGGTGGGGTTGGGGATGAGGAGACGTTGGGACAGTGGGACGGAGAGATGGAGAGACGGGTGGTGTTGGCATGTTTTTCAAAAAAAGGGGGAGGGGGGTGGGGGCTTCTCGGGCTGGTGGTAGTAATGGTGGTAATGGGTACTGGCCTGTGGCAAACGTGTAACCCAGGTGCAAATCTCAAAAACAGACGGCACATGTGCGCCACCTTGCGGCGCATTCAAAACTATTCGTGTGCATGGCCGCAGCCAGAGTCAGAGCCAGGTGCAGAGCCACCTCTACATATACATCTACATCTACATCTACATTTATATTTACATTCACATCCATATCCACATCTTTGGCCAGGAGAGTGAGTCGAGTGAGCCGTAGTCAGAGTCAGGACCAGATCCCAGTGACAGGCAGCGACAGTTGTCATATGGGTGGATTGTTTTTCGGCCACGACGGAAACGGAAGTTGCCCGCTAACGTGCATACGGCGTTGCCACCAATAGCAACAACAACAGCAACAACAACAACAACAACAACAACAACAACAACAATAACAACGACAACAACATCGGGTACAATAACATTAGCTAAAAACGCTGCTCAGTTAACTTGTTTATGTCGCTTTTTGCTTTTGTGTTACTTTTTATGTCGACATATAATTTGTTTTTGTGCCCCCTTCACCGCAACATTTTGGTTCGGGTATATTAGCTGTAAGCTGCGATTTGTCACATTAAACATCGGCATGGATATTTCACAGTGTTAAAACGGAGATTTGCATTCGATTTCAAATGAATAGTTGATTTAATGCGAAAGCCTAAAAGTATGCAATAATAAATTAAATAAATTTATTTAAAATATACAAAATTGTAAGAAATTAGTGATCGGACTTGGCTCAGATTGTATAAATATATATAATATAATATTATTTTTGACGAGAGCTTAGAGTAGCGAACGGAGGAACGGGACCGAGGAACCGAAACCGAATTGTTACTTCAAACGAAATGCAACTGTTCACTGGCTGCCCCGGCGGCCATAAGTGCCAGGGACAATTTACAGATCCGGATTCAGATCCAGATTCAGATCCACTTTCAGGCTGCTGCTCCTACTCATGCTCATGCATCAACTTTTGCTCCCTACCCCCTGCCTCTGTCTCCTGCCTCCTGCCTCCTGCCACGTTCCCCCTACTCCTGATCCGCATCCTGTTACACTGCTCCTAACCCCAGCTCAAACCCATCGCAATGAAAGGTGACTGCTGAGTTAGCGGCCTTTGAGGCTGCTGCTGCGGCACAAAAGTCATTTTTGATTGTTTTCATGAAAATGAACATAGAAAAATTATAATTAAAATTCATATGGAAATTGTCGAAAAAAGCAGAGCAGAGCTGAGCTGAGCAGAATGTCCGAACAATGGAACGTTGGCCTTGTTATTGTTACTGTTGTTGTTGTTATTATTGTTTTTGTTGTTGTTGTTGTTGTTGTTGTTGGCACCACTGCAGGCCCCAAAAAAGATTTCATCTAAAAAACCAAAAGACCAAGGAAATGCAACTGGGGGCTATGGAAATATTTTGGGGCCGAGTCCGGGTGGTAAAATGGGAGTCGGTCGGTTGAGCTGCGGGCGTATTGTTTGTTGGAACATGTGTTAAATACACATACATATACACACACACACACACACACATGCACATACACACACACACACACATACACTCACACACAAACAGATGAACAATGAGTACATGAAACGACAACAATGTCAGGTCTAACAGCATTAGGAGCAGGGCAGGGCGTCTACCTGGGCACGAGCAATGCTCGCACTAGCCCAGCATCCAACCTCTTAAGCCACTGTCCTCTCCCCTCTCTCCCCCTCCCCCCCACCCTATTCCACTGCACATCACCATCCACTTGGCATAACCCATTATCCTGCGACTGCGATCCTGTGGAGCATGGAAAATGGTTAGGAAAACGCATGCCGGCTGCTCATTTTCTTGTTGTCGTTTCATTTTGGCACTTTTCCTACACTTTTATGCGATAAAATATTTAATTATATTTGGCAGCTTGTTTGTGCATTGTGCGGTTCGCCTTTGCCTTTGCCTTCGCCTTCGTCTTGCTCCACTCTTTAGCATTTACTCTTTGTTCTCCCATCCCTTTGTTATTGGCATTGCCCTATGCCCGAGTGGGCCTGGGCCTGGGCCTTGGCCAGGTGGAAGAGTGGCCACTGACAATGGATTTGTTAATCAAATTCCATTGAAAACTCTTTCCTTTTGAATTTGTCATTAATTTCTTGGAGTGCCACACAATATAATAATATAGAGTAACTAAATATAAATAATATAATAATATAAAGTAAATAAATTAATTACAAATTGTAATACGCTTTGGATAAATTCCATTTGATTTTGAATTTTTGCCACCTATTTAGTTTTATTTTCGTATTTCATAAAGAAAGCACGTTTGGGAATTCAATAAATTCCAAAACAGTTTTTCGAAGTAGCTTAAGATAATATTTTCTCTTCGAAGAAGGCTATATAACACATTGTATATATTTCGATATATTTCACAAAATCGTGCAAATATATATTATGCAATGAACAAAATGTAATCGACTTGGAGCGTTTGGAGGTTTATTGCATGTTATGTGGACTTTGTGGCAGGGAAGAGCTTAGCCAGATCGGAAGGGAATTGGAGCCGGACCCGGGGGGAAGAGCGTTGTTGTGGTGGTTCTCATTGTGGTTGCCGGTTGATTGATGACCATAACCCGAATGCACCCTGCATGATCCTTGTGCTCGACGAGTGGGGCTGCGCCACAAATCCACAGGCAGCCAAGAAGAAACCACACGAAGATCTGCCACACGCTGCGCATTGTGACTTGGTATCGAGATGCACCACTGAAAAGCACCACTGAAATGCACCACTGAAAAGCACCGCTGAATCGCACCACACACAGTTTGTTGGCCAACTGTTGCAACTGTTGCAGTTGGCTTTGGTCTCCGGCTAATTTATAGCTGTTTTTGGCACTTGGCTTTTATTTTGGTTTGTTTCAGAAATTTCATTGTAAATTTTGTACACTTTGTTAGAAACAATGTAATATTTGTTTATTGTGTGTTTTTTTTTTTTTTTTTTTTTTTTTTTTTTGGATTTGCGTGATTTTTGTTAATCGTTTTTAATTGATTCTCTGGGTAAATACATTTCATTCTCAATGCTCTGTCCAGGGTTTGGACTCATTCGAATATAAAATCATTGTCTATTCAATCTACTCGAAGTAACAAATACTCATTTCTATTCACTTTAACTTTTCCACAGACTATTCATATTTATGATATTCAATAATGAAATATATTCAGGATAAATACAAGATACAAAAGATTTCTTTAAAAATTTGTGTAAAATGATGTTTTCATCTTTTGTATTCAATATCAGAGAAAGCGTGAGAAAGAGAAAGAAAGAGAGAGAGAGAGAGAGAGAGAGTATTCACGCTTCGTGTCGAATTATATATTTAATTTTATAAAAAGCTTGCCAAAGGGCTGCAACCGTTTGTATTGTAGATCATGTTGCAGAACCTTATTATTAAAATTAATTTATCAAGATGTCGTTTTAGGGGAAATTCCCCTTAAACGCAAGCTGATAGCCTTCAGAATAGATAATATACACATGTCTACATGTATTCCTATATATATACACATACAATATTGTATATTGTTGCACATAATCAATTGTATTAATTGTTTAATCATTTAAAAAGCCCTCAACTAGAACTGTGCCCAGCTTTTGCCTGAGTTAACCTTGTTTCAGATATTCATCTCATCTGTGAAATGATTCTCATATACACTTACACATACACATACACATTCAAATACATATATTAATTGAAGCTTTTATGGGTCAATTTGCTATTTTGTTAGAAATAAATTAAACAAAAAACAAAAAACAAAAAAAAATAACATTACAAATTAATATTTGTTGCAACAATAATTATTTATTTGTATCTGAACTATCAGCGAATTAATAAAAAAAACCCCTTTGTGAAGTACATAAATCATTTGCCTCAGTTTTATAAATAATAAATCAAATATTATTTTATTTAATTTAATATTTAATAATAAATAATTATTCAAACGGTGATGGGGGGCTAACCTTTTGGAGGGGACACAATCTACCCGAATTGCATTTATTCTGCCCCATGAAAGGAGCTCGTTCAGTCGATTTACAAGGATTAGGATCAGTTTGTTGGCAAGAAATAGGTCGCAATGCATGTGGATGCAACGTGATGTTGCTACAAATGAAATCTGTTTCGAAATTGAAGCTTTTATAGAAATATTGTAGTTTAATCACAATGTCAAATTAAAAGTCAATTGGGTTGCTAGAAAGGCACAATAACTATTTAATTTTCCATTGTTTATTGTTTAAACATTTCAATTGAGAATTTGTTTATTCTAGTTTATTTTCTGTTTTTGTTTCAGTTTTTGTGATTATTATTTTGTTGCCTTTGTTTTTTTTGTGGACGTGTGATAACAATTATCGGAGGCAGCGAAGCTCTATAATTATTTCAATTTCAATTTGATTTATGGACTGAGACTTGGCAAATTGCAATAGCTTTGTTAATTTCTATTCACATTGATATTATTATTATTATAATTATGATTATTGTAAATATAGTCATTATTATTATTATTATTTATATATTTATGCATGTGCATTGTGTCGTTTGTATGTATACCATTTGTGCAATAATATTTGTCAATCATCTGAATGAAGCACAAAAAACAAAACCAAATTCAAATATTGTGTAATAAAATGTGGGCATTATTTAAAATGCAAAAGGAAAGTCAAGCCAAGGGAAAGTCTATTTTCTGTTTGTTCGAGTTATAACATAGTTAGGATCGTAAAAGGAAACACATCTTGGCTATAGCATAATAGTTTGGGCCATGTTATGTGGCCAAAAAGATGCCAAAAAGATGCCATAAAGAGCCCACTGGCTTTGCCAACCTCATCAATAATGATATAATAATGCCAAACTAATGAAATGTATCCACTGCAGCAGCACCAGCACCAGCAGCCGTCTCTCCCCACCCAATTCCCAAATCACCGAATTTGGTATCCCCCTCCCCACACTTCTACCCCCAACAGCTCGCCCCATCATTCAGCCATTTGGTCTACTGCAACGGTTGATGATGATGCCCAGCGTGTGAGATGAACATAAACGTGTCAGGCAACTTTTATAGTCATATCTCTGTACGTCCCTCTCTGTGTGTGTATGTGTGTGTGTGTGTGTGAAGAAGGTGTTTGATGCACTGTAAGAAATTGAATAGCATGTACCATACACATTCCATATATATTGTAACAAACAAATAAATGAAATTATACTAATAAAAAATTCACATTGTAGATTTTAGAAAAAAGAGAAAAAAAAAACTAAATTCAGACTATAAAAAATTAACTAAATATTCAACAATTAACTATGAATTAATATATTTAAAAATTTTTAAATTGTGTTTTTATTTTATTCTTTCTTTTTCGTTAATTTGTTTATAGTTGTTTTTTGGGAGTGTAACATTTTTGATTGTGGTGGCGATATCACGCGGGTGGGAAAATATTATGTAACTGAACTTTGACAGATTTGCCAGTGGATGAGGAACACACATAAATACATACACACATACACACACACACACACACATAGACAGACACACAGATAGCGAGACACATTGAAAGAAATGCCGTAAACTACATAAGATGCTGACGATGGGTTGGGGCAGAGGCAAAGACCGAGTCTTAAAAGGCAAAAGTTGCAGACACAAATTTCAAATATGTAAGTATATGTACGTGTATGTATATGTAGACGTATACATGTGCGTGTGTGTGTGTGTGTGTTTGTTTTGTGTATGTTTTCGTAGTGGTTGTATCATTTATTGGATTTTTATGATAAGCAACGACAGGTCGACGACAGTCCATCAAAGTGTCTGTGTTTCTGTGTGTGTGTTTCTGTGTGTGTGTATCTGTGTGTGTGTGTATGTGTGCTCTTGCGTTTCTCTTAAGATTTTGATTTTTATTCATGTCGGTTGGAATTTGAGTTGTCATTTTCATTACATTTGGTTTCTCTTTGTTATTTTGCCATTTCTGTTGTTGGAAAAGCACTTAGGGTGCAAATTGTTGCTGTTATCGGTGATAAGTTTTTACACGAAATGTGAGTGTCCTTCGGAGTATACGCAATACGAATCAAATAAACAATAAATTCAACAAACACGAACATTGTTGCATATAACACTTAAAGATACAGACAGACAGACTGATAGATACAGCTAAAGATACTTCCAAAGATACAAATAAAGATACAGATATAAATACAGGTTAAGATATAGATACAGATATAGCTAAATATACGGATTCACCTAAAGATATATCTAAAGATACAGATACAGATACAGATACAGATACAGATACAGATACGGATATACATAGATACAATGCCCAATCCAATCCAATCCAATCCAATCCAATGCAGAGCAATCTACAATAGAAATGTATAGACAATGGCGCACACCGGCAGTAAAGCGCATGCATATCCTTTAGGCATTAAGGATATCCTTGAGTAGATGCAATTTTCTAACCAATATAATTCATAAATTTATTTTCAATCCTTTCCGCACATAAATTTTCATATTATGCATGCGCACACCTACAAACCTACATACATGCGGTATGGGAAAAGCTGCTGTCTTGCTCTGACCCAAGGTCCTTTTTCACATAGGCCTATTGTCCTGCATGTCCTGTTTATGCCTGTGTGCGTGTGTGTGTATACATTATTATTTGTCGTCGTGCTTGTCATTATTTATATGGCCAGGCAAGAGATAAGTTGCAACGTTTTGCTGCCTAGGCGCAAGTATGTTCTGCTTTAGCTTTGCCTGCTGGCAATTACCCACACACACACACACACACACACACACACCCGCATACAAATGCATATACTTCGATATAATAGTGTTGTGGCCATGTCCTTTCGCCTGCCAAGGTTTGTTGGCCCAGCATTTTGATTTATAAATGCCAACGCCGACTCATAGCCCGTCTACGACTCCAATTCCGACTCCGACTCCAATTCCGACTCTGACTCCGACACCGAGTCCGGGCTCTGAATCCTTTCAGGCGCTGCAGGAAGCTGTAGCTACTTTTGCTGACTGACCACACTAGTCGCACTCACACTTGCAGCTCCTTTTCTCTCTCCCTCTCTCTCTCTCTCTCGCTCTCTCTCTGTGGCTATCGCTCTCTCTCTGTCTGTCCCTCATTCTCTAGGTAGCTCAAGTGGCCATTAATATATCAGTTCAATTCATATTTGAAATTTTGCATATCCTAAAACGCCAGTGAGCAGCGTTCTCATCCTTGTCCTTGTGCTTGTCCTTGTCCTTGTCCCCTCGTCCTGCCAGCTTCCAGTTGCCAGTTGCCAGTTGCCAGTTAGCAGTTCCCAATGCAATTGCATACGATTATGATTTGTGTCTTACTTAATGCACAGACAGATGGGGTCAAGTGGTTGTTGTTGTTGTTGTTGGTGTTTGGATTTGTACTCTGCTTTTGGCCAGCCGAAGGACAATGCACAGTTGTTGCCTAGTCATCGTCTCAATCTGATTGATTTAGAATTCCAATTGAGACTGCATGAAATATGTTTGTCTCATGTCTCACCCATTTTGACCCTTCTCCCACCCACCCCTTTTGCTCCGCCCCCTGTCGTCTGCTGAGTTCATGCTGCCTCCAGCTCCAGCTCCTCCTCCTGTTGCATCCAAATGGTATTTATGCATAGGCATATCCTTTTGCGAAATTTGCATTTTCCAACAATTTCAATTGCCACAACAACAACGATAACTAACGACAAACAGCAACAACAGCAACAACAACAACAACAACAACAACAACGACTTATTGGTATTTCATTGATTTATGACACTTGTGAAACAATTTCGAAAATCACAGATTAGCTGCCCTGGCTCGAGGCTCGAGGCTCACGGCTCGAGGATGCCTCGTGAACTGCACTAATTGCAGCCGACGCTTCATTGGCCTTGGCCCCAAGGTGTTGTATTAGCGAAGACACTGCATCCTCCCTTTCGCCCCACCCAGTTGGGCCATCCGATTCGCGCTCATCCCCCCGTTCGCTCCTCCAATGGCAACAAAATTAACTTTGTCATGTAAATTGCACTTGAGCAAAGGTAATTGAGGGCGCTTGGATGAATGCGAAGGTGGCTTGGATCCGATTGAGATTGCGATTCAGATTGGCATTGGATGGGATGGTGATGGGGATGCGGATGGGGAAGGGGAATGGATGTGGAGAGGGAGTGGCAGTTTAATTACAAATCTGTTTTGCTAAAAATTTGTCTAACTAAAGGGCACAACTCAATTAAGTAATTCGCAAATAACTTTTTGGCCAACAAAATCAAAACAAAAAAAAAACAAAAAACAAAAAAGAAGAAAATTTTCTTAGATTCAGTTGAAAGTTCTCAACGTTTTGTCAATTGCCACAAGCCGAACTTTGACCTTCTGAACAACTCTGATATTCATGTGATATAAATATTTACTGAAATTAACAGATGATGTATTAAAAGTCAAACTAATCAATTAATTAATCAAATCTATCACAAAATTGTTCTACTTTGCTGTTGTAAATTTTATCAAAGTGATAAATGATAAAATTGTAATAATCCTTAGTTTGTCAATCGGTCGTCAATCGTTTATCAATCATATTGTCATGTACTACACATTTATAAAATCAAAGTGCATATTTAATCAATTGAATTAATAACAAATTTTTGTGTCCATTTTTTTTTTTGTAATTTCGTCTCTTTTTTCTGGTCTCTCAGCTATTCAAGCATGCATCAATCCTTCAATCACCTGATATGTAATTCAGCTTAATCAATTATCTTAAATTAGCTGGGCCGATTTCACTCAAACCTTGTAGCCTTCTTCCTTCTAAATATTTATTACTCTCTCCCCTGCTCGTTCTCTTCGTCTGGTTGTCTCTCCCCCTCTCTCTCCTTCTCTCTGTCTCCCTCTCTCTCTCTCTCTCTCTCTGTCTCAGGCTGCCACAGACGCTTTATCGTCTTTGCCAACTGCATTGGTGACTGAGATTTATATGTCAAACCCCAATGCCCGATTCTCGACATATTCCGAAACCATTCACACTCAAATTCACATTCGTATTCGTATTCAGATTCGTATTCACATTCGTATTCGCATTCACATTCACATCCTTCCGCTGGCTGTTGAAACTAACGTGCAGTGATTAGGCCAACAGGCAACAAACGATTTGTTGCATGTTGTTGCAATTGATTGTTGCAATTTCAATTTTGAATTATGAGCCTGGCCGGGCTTGGCTAGTCCAAGGCGAGCCTTGCAACAGAAATGCGGCAACAATGGAAGTGGCAGAGGCAACTGCATCCTTTGCCATTGCATCCGGTCGCTGCCCACTTCCGTTTATATGTACACATGTGTGTGTGTGTGTGTGTGTGTGTGTGTGTGTATGCACATGTGTGTTTATGTCGTTTGCATGTTAAGCTCCAGTCACAATGCCCCCTCCACCCACACATGCAGCACTCACTTCCCATGCGTATGTGTGCAATGTGTTGCAAGTTGCATTGGCAGCGTCATTCAAGTGTTTAGTGATTTATTGAATGCCGTTAGAGCTGTTGCACCCACTCAGCCATTGAGCCAGCCAGCCAGCCAACTAACCAGTCAGTCCACCCCCTCCTGGTATGTCCTCACCTCCATCTTTACCACCTCCACCTACAACCCCCATCTCCGCCTTCGTCTTTTCGTTCTCGTTCCCATTCCCATTCCCCGTCCCGTTCTCGTTTTCGTCCTCGTCCTTGTCCTCGTCCTGTGCCTCGTCGAGATTAGGACAATGGCTTTGAGCACTTTTGACAGCTAAGATTTGTTTATGCGCCGCCGGCCCCAGGGTCTTATCTTGAAGCCAGTCTACTGGGCATATGGATCTGTGTGGAGATCTGGATGCTGAATGTTGTTTGTTGCATGTTGCATGTTGCATGCTGTATGTTGCATGTTGAATGCAGAATAGTGAACGCTTCTGTTGCTGATTCATGTCTTTGCATATTGGTAACAAATTTGTGGTAATTGATATGAAATTGATTAATTAAGTTTTGTGGCACAGACATTGCTCTGCTCTTGTTTGCACAACAACTTGCAACATGCTCTCTCTCTCTCTCTCTCTCTCTCTCTGTTTCTCTAAAGTGAGTTTCTCATAGATTTTACTGATGCTGATGGATGCCAAGGCGCTCAAGCCGGCTGGCATTGCCATGGCACAACCACAAATGACGGCTGGCAATCCTTCAATTCAGCCTGGCTTGCAATTAGGGGCGACAACGGGGCGGGACGTGGCGGGAGGTGGCGAGAGGTGGCGAGGCATGTTTGAACGTTATCGACACGATTTTGACATATTGAATAACAGTCAAATGTTGGAGGACATGTCTGTGTTTGGCTGTGTGGCATGTCTGGCAGGCTGCGGCTGGAAACTTCAACCTCCAACTCCAAGCTCCAATATTTCGAATTGCAAACTGCAAACTCCAACATCAAGTGCGAGTCCTGGGCGACTGGTGGTGGTATCCGTATCCTTGTTGTTGTTGTTGTTGGGAGCGCGTGTTTGTGGCTGCCTTTTGGCATTTGGCTGCCAAATGGTGCATATGGCTTGATACACATGCAAAAATATGCCAAATCGGTTTAACAAGCCAGCTAACAGGCGGCAGCACTCCGGACGACATCGACATTGACGACGGCGTCATCGGCAAGGATGTTTGTTGACATGCCAGACACTCAGCCAGCCCAGGACATTGTGCGTGTGTGTATGTGTGTGTGTGTGTGTGTGTGTAGGCACTGAGTGTTAACATACATCAAATATTGACAGTTTACTTAACACACCCGCACAGTGAAAACTGAAAACAGAAAACGGAAATCTGAAAACGGGTAAACGGGTAAACGGGAAAGCGACACTTGCAGTCGACGCTTGATCCTGCCGAACAGCTGGCTGCACGCCCTTAAAGTCAGTCGAAAAACCTCAATTCCTCCAATTCTCAATCTTCAATCTTTGGCTTCGTCTGTGTGTGTGTGTGTGTGTGAGTGTGCCTGTGTGTGTGTGTGTGGTCTTCGTGGTATTTGCAGCCAATGCTGATGGCTAAAGCCAAGCAAATTGATAACGCTAATCGAGTGGAGCTCCATCTCTATGTGTGTATATGTGTGTGTGTGCTTTTACGATGTGTGTGTGTGTTTGTGTGTGTGCATTAAAGTAAATTCAGATGCTTCTTTAAATCTTATTGAATTGCTTTCAATTCGTTTAAAATTTAAGATATCAGCCTCCTATTGAAATTATTTAAATATTTTAAATATTTTAATTATTTTCTTTTTTATATTTTTATTGTATTTTTTTTTAATAATTCATTTTGAATGTGATTAGCATTACATATGATAAAATAATAATAAAATTAAAATTGAATTAATTAAAAATAAACATAAATGTGAATATAAAAAATAATAAGAAAATTTTCGTATTATTTATAAGTTTAGCTAAGAAAAATATTAAATCAATTAAAAATAATACATTTAAAACATTGATAAATACAAACAAAATAATTTTAAAGAACTCTCAATTCATTTTGCATACGTTTAGGTGCCGTTTTAATTATTGTAAATGTAAAATAAATAAAATATAAATAAATTTTAAAAATTTTGTTGAATAATTAATTTTTGGGTAATTTTGTGAAGTTTGCTTTGGCAGGACATATGAATTAATTGCATTGTCTTTGATTTTTGTTTAATTAATAACTGTCCACAGAGATAGATAGATAGAGAGAGAGAGAGAGAGAGAGAGAAAGAGAGAGAGTGAGAAAGATAGAGAGATTGAGATAGAGACTATCCAATGCCTATATCAATGTCAATTTAATTTCAGGCGACTTTCTGTTTTTAGTTTTCAATAAATTCACATGCAAATCAATAGCCAAACCAAAGGACTTCACCCCTAATAGCTTCCTAAAGGTTCAATGTGGCGAAGTGGTGCAATGTGCCCTGTCCCTGTCCCTGGTCCTGTTGGGCATTGCGTTCGGATTTAACCTTGGCTTTGGTCCTTCTTGTGGGGTGTTTTGTTCCTTTGCGGCATTACAATAAATCTGTGCCGGGCATTGTGGTTATGATTTATCAATGCTTTTAACTGCAGCCAATATTTAGGGGTGGGGGTGGCGAGGGGTGGAGTTGATGGGGGCTGGAGGTGGATTCTTTTGCTTTGGCTTGTTGTGGGTGGGCGATGGGGAGAAGGGGGCGTGTTCTGTAAAATTTGCATAAGACGCTGGAAGCTGGCAAATGAAAAGCGGAAAACGGCAAATGGAAAATGTCAATTGAAGCTTTAGCTCCGAGAGAGAGAGAGATAGAGAGCGAGAGAGTGGGAATAAACGAAAGAGAGCAAAAGAGCGAGAGAGAGAGAGAGATAGAGCAAGAGCCACACCACGTGATTAATGGTTGTGATTTTAGATTTCCTATGCCAACTGATTCTCCCTTTTATTATAATTCTGTTTTTTGTTTCGTTTTGTTTCTTTTTTATTATTGTTGCTGTTGTTGTTGTTGTTGTTGTTGTTATAAGTGGATATATTGTTTTATTGTTTTTCATATTATCTGTAGAGTTGAAATTGTAATTTAATTTAGAGCGATTCCCTCTAGTGGCCGGTGGAGTCTCTGATTTCTTGCTGCTCTGCTAGGGCCATATGCAAATGAGCGGCTTTAGGACTTAAGCCCACCCAAGGCAAAACGCGAAAGGAACCAGGAACCAGGAACCAGGAGCCAGGAGCCAAGGAACCAAGCAACTGGCATGGGCATGGCGAGAGCGAGACAATTGTCAATTGCATATCCTTTTCGCATTAATATTTCATTAACAACATTTGCGGAAGTTTGATCTTCTGCATCAATGGTTTGTAAAATTGACTTGGGCCTAACAATAACAACAACAATAACAACAACAAAAACAACAACAACAACAACATACAAAGTTCAAACTTTGTGAAACAACAAGGACAACAGGACACCGAGCACAATGTTGCCTTATTAGATTAATTTCATTTTGGTTTTTTGTTTGCCTCGCCTTCTGCCAATATCTCTATCTCACTCTCACTCTTACTCTCTCTGTGTCTCCCTCTCTCTCTCTCTCTCTCTCTCTCTCTCACTCTGACTCTGTCTATATCTCTCTATATCAGAGTAATCATCCTGTTGATTCAAAAACAACGCCCTATCCTTCCTCCATCAGTTTCACTCGAACCACACACCCAAAGTTATGCAAATTTTCTTCTTTTCTTTTTTTTTCTTTTTTTTTTTGGTTTTTGCCAACCCTCCGCGCTCTACTTTAATTTTGTTGTTGTTTTTTTGTTGTTATTTTTTTTTTTGCAGCACGTTTGGTTTGGCTTCTGCTCCGTTTGTAATTTTCATTATTTATATTTTTTCCATTTTACTGATTATGATTTAAAGCTCCGCTCTCCCTCGCTTTTGGGGATCCGGGGGATTGTCGCACTGATTGCCGCGTATCAATTTCCAGCCGCCAGTTTTTGCCAATTTCTCAAAATGCGCTGCCGCCACAATTTTAAATAAGCCATTAACCGCAGTCGACGTCCCGCCAGTCGCCATTCGCCAGTCGCCAGTCGCGAGTGTTCAATATATCAAAAGATGCCCCGACCCAGCGCGAGGGTCGCTCTTAAAGTTTTCACAAGCAGGAAATTCCAGAAAAATGCATTTTATGTGCAATGAAATCATGGCTTAGTGGACGACGAAATTCTTAAAATAAATGAATAAAATAATTATAATAATAAATTAAAATAAATATTTATTTATTAACATTATTATTATTATTTGTTTTATAATTATTTTTTTTAATTCTCCATTATTTTTTATTGTCTTACTTTTATTTCACATTCTGGCTTTGAATTTTTCTTATTACCAGACTACCTCTCAACTTCAGAACTGCTGAAACGACCCTCGCTACTGCCAGTTGGTAACATGACTGATATTTGCATGATGCTGATGCCCGCTAACTACGCCTGTCAAATGGGATTTTGTGCGATTTTTCTTGCAGCTCGAGCGCGACCCCCGCGTATTGAACAGCCATACGACCCCTGATTCCTGGAATCCCCGGCATCCCGGCATCCCGGTAGCCCGGCAGCCCGGCAGCCTGGCAGCCTGGAATCCCAAATCTCAAACCTCGAACCCTTGATAGCTGCTCGCTCACACTCTTTTCGGTTCGGTGGCTCGGTAGCTCCGTGGCTCAGCGGCTCGGTGGCTCAGTGGTTTGGTCCTTCGACTGGCGGCATGCATGCCGAAAATTGCGTTGTTTTGCGTGTAACCGCGCGTGGTAATCAAACACGCGGCGCGACTTGCTTCGCCAAGGCAGCCAGCGGTATGGGGGGGGTACAAGGGAGATGAAGAGAGAGAGTGAGAGAGAGAGAGCGAGAGAGAGAGAGAGAGAGAGAGAGAGAGAGCGGAAGGGGACATTTCACATGCCATCGTTGTACGGTGTGTGTCATCCTCCAGGCAGGCCTTTATTTTCATATCATATACACCCTTGCCTTGGGGTATCCCCCTCTCATCACGCGGAATGCAACGCTTCATGTCCAATATGAAATACACAAAAATATGAAAATTGTTAATAATGTTTATAATTAATTCTTTTTTTTTATTAATTTTAATTCAATTTTTTAATAACTTTTTTTTTACAGAATAAAACAAAAATAAAAGAATATATAGGCAGGCTCTTATCATTCACTATTTACTATATTTATATATATATATATGTATATGTGTAAATGTATGTACCTATAGCCTACATGATATACATACATTATGTATATAGTATATATAATATATATCTATTTATACATATTTAAAAAGTTGTTATCGTATATATAATCGACATATTCTCAATCGGAAGATTTTGAATGGAATCAGGAATTATCCCATATAGCATGACACTATGGGACACAAAGAGAGGGTATTTAATGCTCGGCCAACTGACAAAATGATTTTATTTCTTAACGTTTACATTTATTTTTTACTTTGCTCGCACATGCCGCGGGCTGGCGCCTGTGTGCGGTTCTTGTGGGCGGTGGATGGATGGGTGGATGGGTGGTTGGGTGGTGGCGCTGGCCGTAACTTTCGCTTCAGCTCTACGTGCAAAAAGTGGTGGAAGGAGACGGGATTTGCGCGTCGTGCTGTTCGCAAATATGTTGCCAATTCGACGGCGCATTGACGTTTGCCTTTTGTTTGACGTCGACGTCGACGTTGCTGTCGTCCCCGTACACCTCCCCATCTCTAGCCCCACTCCCGTTCTCAATGCGCTCGTCCCCGTCCTCGCTCTCGTCCTCATCGACGACGCGTCGTCTTCTTCAACTGCTCAACTTAAGTTGCTAACGAGCTGCGCGGCTTTTGGCTAACGGCGCAGCGTTGCGTCTGTCGCAACATTAAAAGAAAAAAAAAAATTTGCGCATATTTTTTGCAATTTTTTTTGTGATATGTGGTATGGTGGGGGGGGGGGAGTGGCATTTGTCGAAGTGTGTATGGTATGGCTGGGGGTGTGGTGTGGTGTGTGGTGTGTGGTGCAAGCAGGGGTGGAGTTTCAATATTTCCTTATTTTTTGTTGTAATTTTTCAAATATTGTTCAATTTGCAAACGCGCGTTTAACGATGTGTGCGTAATTTAAGTGCCTGTTGATGCCAAAGGCAGCGTGTTGGAAGCGACGCAACGCGACGCAACGCGAGACGGGGAGGGGGGGGGGGGCGTGGGAGAGTCGTAGAGTGGGGTTGCGGGTGGGGCATTTTGTGGTATTGTGAGTGGGCGACTGGGTCGTGTCCTTTGAATTTTCACTTTGATGATTTGACGTCGTCGCGTTTTTCATTTTTCATATTTCACTTTTTTGTTTTGTTTTTTATTTGCCCGTTTGTGTGTGTGCGTGTGTGTGTGTGTGCGTGTGTGTGTGTGTGCAATGGTTTGTGCTATCAATGAAATATGATTTAATTATTTTGATTAAAAATTTTAATTCGTATTGATAAAAGCGCAAAAATCAACAAGCGGCAAATGTTAAAGCTTCAAAAAGCGCATCGTGGAGTGCAAAGCAAAAGAGAGAGAGCGAGTGAGAGACAGAGTTGAACAGAGATGGAAACAGCGAAGGCACAAATGAAATGAAATTAAAAGAAAATAACAAGAGAGAAAGAGAGAGAGAAAGAGAAAAAAAGCATCAGATACACGGAAATAACATATTATTCAAACAACAATTTTTAATATATTGAAATATTTGTTTGAAAAACAAATCAAAAATATAATTTGAAAAAAAAGGTTTTTATTTTTCTTTAAAAATTTATTATTATTTTTTTTGTAATTGGAAATATTTGTTAACTGATGAAACTTTCAAGCCAAAAGATGATTTTCAAAAATATTTCTAAACTTTTACTTCAAATATTTATTAAAATTATAATACAAGCTGTACGTCAAGGAATAACAAAAAAATGAGGAGACTAATTAAAATCGATATATATCGGACTATCGCATCGTCCCATATTTCTGCATCTTGCTTCGAATTCTTGCCACAAATTTTTTCCGTATTGCTTTTGGTTTGTTTTTGCTTTTGGTTTTTTTTTTGTTTTTTGTGAAGACTATGTACATGGGCTTAGGCAATGCGCCGTGTCCGTGTCCGTTTCCGCTTCTGTTCCCGTTTCCGTTTCCATTTCTATTTCTCTTGTTTTTGGCGCCTGCATCTCCATTTTCATTTGCATATACTGTACTTGCACTTGTACATACATTTGCATTGCGTTGACCGCTGAGCAGATCTGGCAACCACTTAAATAGTTTTTATCATGTAATTACCGCCGCTGTCGTCTACCAGACGCATCCTTGTATTTCTGCATACTCCCATCCTCTCATGCCTGCATCCCTGCATCCTTGCTTCGTTGCATCCTTTTGATGCTCAACTTTTCTGTCGCGGCTGCCGCTGAGGCGACTTCCGTGATTTTGTGCAGGCCTCCGCTCCATCCGCTCTGTCCGCTCCGTCCGCTGTTTTAGCCCACACACAAGTTGCCAGGACATGGGACATGGACATTACATTGGACATGGACATGGACATGGACATGGACATGGATATGGATATGGGGGAACTGAGCCTGGGCGTGGCCATCTGCCCTGTGCGTGTATTACAATAATTTTTAATTACCGGCGTAAATGTAATTATGAATTTTTATTTCGCATTGCATTGCTAAATACACACATACATACATATTTCTGTGCATGCATACACGCATATACATATATTCATTAATATATATATATGTGTGTGTGTGTGTGCGTTTTTTTTCTTTCTCTCTTTTGGCGTTTTTGTCTCGTTTCGTTTGGTGAAAAGCCTCGACCACCCACAGACGCCCCCCTTTTGGCCTTTTTCATAATTTCATTTTATATTTACTTTTTTTTTTTTTGGTGAACTTTTCTCAATTTTTTTTTGTTTTTGGGTTTTTTATTTTATTTTATTTTAATTTTTGTATATATATATATGTATATATATATATATATATTTTTTTTTTTTGTGTAGTTGACGCTGGCGCTGATCCGGTTCACGATATGCACAAAGGCTTCACAGTTCGCTGTGTTCGCTGCGTGGTGGAGCGGGATGGAGCGAGGATGGAGCGGGGTGGAGCGTGTCAAAGGGTGGCGCCTTTTGCATGTGTCACTTTTGCCCGGCGTTGCCAGATTTTCCATTGCGTTTCTAAGAAAAACGCGCGAGCATTTCGGGCCTGAGAATGGGCTGGGCGATTGTGGGCTGCGGACTGTTACCGGCTGCACGCAATTATCGCAAGTGACGTGGAGCGGATATGCTTCCTTCATCGCTAACGTTGTCGTTGTCGTTGTAGTTGTAGTTGTCGTCGTCGTCGTCGTTGCCAGCGACGTCAACGTCAACTTAAACGTCAACGTCAACGTCGGCGTATAAAACAATAAGTGCTGCATGCTTGCAGGCGCGTCAGGCAATGGCTGCACTGCGTCAAATGCTTGCTGGGCAGCCAAATGGCGCCTGACTGATGCCAGTCTGTGGGTGGGGGCGGGGGCGGGGGCGAGGGGGGGCTTTGGGGAGGTGAGTGCTGGTCCTGGTGCAGTTGCTCCATGAGATTTTTATGGTTGCCCGCAGCGGTGGGCGCGCTCATTACGCCGACTGCGGGTCGACGGCGTCAGCATCAGCAGCAGCAGTAGCTCATCAGCCTTAACCCTTTTTCCGCCAGTGACCCCATGCCAGTGTCCACCCCTCCATGCTACCCAGCCCGCTCCACCAGCGGTAGCTCCTCTTAACGATGCCTTTTCATTTTTTGTTGTTTTGTAGTTTAAGCTCTCGCTGTCGCTGCCTCTGCCGCTGCCGCTGCCGCGTTGCATTTTTAGCTTCTTCATTGCGCTTAAGGACTTTTGACTTTTGTTTTATTAGTTGTGAGCGTGCGTCCCCATAACCCCCCAGTCCCGCCTCCACCCTCTTCACCCTCTCTGACAAACCCACCCAATGCGTCGCTGAGCCGCTGCGGGCGCAGTTATTTAAGCGTTTGTCATGGCTACTCTCAGAGCAGCGCTGCCTGAGTCTCTGTCTCTGTCTCTGTTTATGCTTCTGTCTTTTTCGCTTCTCATTCCTTACGCTCTCACTTTTTTTTGCAGCTTTTTTCTCACTCACTCGATACCCATCAGAAAATTAACATTAAGCGGGTGTAATGAGGTGGGCAGAAACCAATCTCACATGCAAACAAAATACAAAAAATAATATTAATTATAATAATAGTATGTATAAATAAATTAATAATCCATAAACAAATATTGTACATAAATAAATTAAGATTTATTTTTATTGTTTCACTTTATCATTTATTTATTTATGTTAAGAATTTTAAATATAAATCAGCATAATAGTTATTGTGATTGTTTACTGAAAATGATCCATTTATTTTTGTGATTTGCAGAGTATCTCAAAGTCGATCATTGAGGCTTTTTGATGCATTTCTTATTTATTTTTTGTTTTTATTTTTATTTAATTTTTTTCTCATTTTTTTTGTTTTTTCTTTTTGTTTTTGTAGTACTTTCTGTACTATTTCTCATATTTTTAATTTCTGCACTTTGTCCCTATTTATCCTGGCGTTGGCAGTTTTTAATTTCTCTGCTTTTCCGGTGCAAAGTTAATGAATAATTGTGCGCACTTTTGCGGCAAACGGAGACGTTGACGTTGACGTCGACGTCGGCGTCGACAGCGACGCAGATTGCAACGGCAATGGCGACATTCCCACTGTGTGTTGACGTCATTTTTATAGAGGAGCCTTTGCGCTCTCGTATGAGAAGCAGCGCGTTGGGTTGTGATGGGTTGCGGTGGGATGGAGTGGGATGGAGTGGGGTGGGGTGGGGTGGGGATGAAATTGTTAAGAGTGGATGGACAGAGGCATCAGCACAGTAGGGAATGGCTGTTGGCTGGGTGGGGTGGGGAGGGCGGGTTAAGGAGGGGGCAAGTGGCTCTCGCTGAATAGCGCAAAGTGTGATTGCATCCGGCGCCTTAATGAGTTCTTGATTTAATTCTTTTTCCAGCTGCGTTTCGTTTGGCTTCATTCCATTTTTTTATTCTTCTTCTTCTTCTCATTTTTTTTTTGTGTTTGTGTTTTATTCTTTATTTCATTTTAGTTGTTTTGGCTTTTCTTCGTTTTTCATTTATTTTATTTTTTTTATTTTTTCTACTTTTCGCGCTTTCCACCTACCTCGCTTCGTCTGACGTTGATTTCATGCCATTTACAGAGTTCAGCGCCGATATCGCCTCTCTTGTTTTATTGTGACTTGCAATTGGTTGACATTTCTTTAATTTGCCATGCACCGTTCACCGTTAAAATTCACCATTTACCGGAAACGGAAATGAAACCATCAACGAGGTGAAAGCAACAACAGAGTATTTGGTAATCGATCAAAATGCAATTTCAATTTGTAACTGAATCTTTCATTATAATTAAAATTCTGTATTTTGGCGGATTTATTGATTGAGTGATAGATTGATTGATTGATTGATTGACTGTACGTAATGCCAGATAAAATAAACTCAACTTAAGCGAAATATTAACAAGGATTCCATTCGGTGACAGCGTCTATAAAAATTTTAAATTGTCAAGGACCTTTCCTCTTAGTGAAAAGATTAAACGCGTCCTGCTTTGTAGAAATTATAAATACCTTAAAGAAATATGATTTTAATGATCAAACCATGATCATTTGATGCATTTTGATAGCCTTATTGGCACTAATGGGTTCTTATTAATTTATTGTGTTCGCCTGCAGTGCGCTTGTTTGGGGATGTGAGTTCAACCTTTTGACTTCATCGACACCAATTTATCCTAAATGAAGTACAAAATGACGAGCTAGGACTCTCGAGTGGTGCGACTGCGCCCAGTCCGAGAGTTATTGGCAGGCCACTCGCTGCGAAAAGTGCGTGACCAAACAGGACAACGGAGCAGAGACGGGAGAGTGAGAGCAACAGGAGTTGGTGCAGGAAGGCGAGACAACAAACGAAATCAAACTGAAGTGCCAAAAGGACAACAAATGAAAATGCCAAACAATGTTGGCAGAAAAGAAAGAAAGATACCAAAAGGACTTTAGAAATGAATTGGAGTTGGAGCTGGAGCTAGAGCTAGAGCTGGAGCAGGACTTAACCAGGAGCATAAGGACAACAGGCAGATGGCAAAGCCAATGCGTAATCACAGTGCTAGCTGGGACCAGGAGCTCACAGCCAGACGACGCCAGCATTCTCGACATCGCCGTCGTCATCTTAGGTGTGTGGCTCCGGCGGATCAGCGACAGCCACAGCAACAGCAAAAGCCCAGTGTCCGTGCCCCGTTGGCCGTTGCCCGTGCCCCGTGCTCCTTCGCTTCGTTTATCTGAACAGTGGCTACACAGTGTGCTTCGTCCTTTTGGTCCCCGCCCCTTTACCCGCCGCCAGCCTGTCAGACACAATGAGCATCATTGTGTTTTAAGTGCGTTTGTTGTGTCCTGTGTCCCATGTCCCGTGTCCTGTGTCCTCAGTCCTCAGTCTCTGTTTCTGTCTCAGGCACAGGCTCAGGCTCAGGCTTAGCTACAGCCTCTGACTGCTCCCCGCTCCTGTTGCCCGCCCTCTTGTCTGGGCGGGTTGTTTATTTATTCTTTTTCTTGTCCCACACCCGTTTCTCCGCAACCGTTAACAGCTCCAGCATCAGTTCAAGCTACATTTTTGGCATCGGTTTGTTATGTATTTCCGTTTGCCGTATTGTCTCCCAGTCCGACAGTCTCACAGTTCCACTGTCCCATCATCCCATCATCCAATCTTGCCGTTGTTCCACAGTCCAACAGTCTCGCTGTCTCGAATTGCTGTTTTTGCCTTTTTTGGGTTCTGCAAGAAAGTGGCCAGCGAGCATGCCAGACGCTTACCCGCTTGTCCTTCGTCTGTCCGTTCTCTGTCCGTCCTCTGCCAGTGCATTGCCAATGAAAAGCGTTTTCAAATTAATTGATTAAAGTCCATTACAAGTTGCTTTCTCGTCGGCGCTCAGGCGACATCGAAATGACAGTGGCAATTGTATGAGAAATGACTGCAAAGGACTCAAGCAGGACTCGCTTTGTATCCCTCTAGGTGGTCCACTTCAGTTAAGAACTATCAACTGACGGCTCGAGCTGCGATGGGCACGGGGCCACAGTAAATGTCATTCGAAGCAGAAGCAGAAGCAGAAGCTGGACCTGGACCTGAAAGTGGATTTGGAACTGGAATTAGAGCTGGATACCAACTATCACGCGCATATGGCACGGCTCATTGAATTTGCGAGTTTTCCCAAAGGAAAGGATAATAAACGAATCGATTCAAGCAGTAAAACACAACTACATATATAGTATTTATTTTAATTGCATGATAGCAATTGCTTAGGAAGAATTGAAGTAAATTTCTGAATAATTAATTCTGTTTATTTAATTAATTTTAAATTATCGAATAGGCATATTGAATCGGTCGATATTCAATGATTCATTTTTGATCCATCTTCGTCAGTTTCGGATATTTATATCATGTTGGCCGCTTACCTCCGGCAGGTAGCTAAGGCACTTTTCATGGAATTGCCCCGCGCACACACACATACACGCACGCATACACACACAAGAATACGCACACACACACACACTCGCAGATAAACCAAGACACACCTAGAGGGGAGGGCGAATGGCAAATGGCTTTGGCAGTACTTTGGCCTAAAGGAGCTACCGACAACAGCACGTTACTCAGTTTAATTTTATTTATGTTTGGCTAGCCAAAAGAATGTCCTGGCAATTTCTCAAGCAACGAACGGCGCTGTCCTTGCACAGGAAGTGGAGCTGAGGTGGAACCGAAGCGAAGCCGCACTTGAAGCTATGGAGATGGACGCACAAATCAAACTTGTAAATTAGCAATACTCATTGACAAATATTTCATTCGTGCAGACAGTTTCTCAGTTTCTCAGTGTCTCAGTTCCTCAGTCAGTCAGTCTGTCTGTCTGTCAGTCAGTCAGTGAGGGAGTCCTTCGGATAGTCCTTCAGTTAGCTATCTGGCAAGTGGTATTTGCTTCCGTCTTGAGTTTTCCTTTCTCATTTCGTTTCGTTTTGTTTTGCTTTGTTTTCTTATGTTTCGTTTCGTTTCATTTTGTTTTTGTTTTGTTTTTTGTTTTGTTTTTGTGTTTCGCTTGCTTTTCAGAAAGCTATGCAATATTTCAAACACGAACTTTGCGCGCCAAAGATTAATTAACTTATGTCAAAGTAATTTTCAACGTTCGTTAAGGCTGCCACAGGATAGTGTCTATCCCCTCACCCACCCCTCTCACCCACCACCATCACAGCCAATACGACCCATACCACTTCAATATGCAGCCAAGCCAAATTGATTGTCAGTCATTCAAAGACATTTTTTCTTATTTCGCTGCGGCTGCTGCCAGCTCAAAGATATTGGCTTTTAATGGGGGTTGGCCTTCGCCTTCTTGCGGCTTACGCTAGGTCAGAGTCCTCTGGTGAGGGGTGGGCAATGGGCAGCGGGTAATGGGGAGTGGGGAGTCTGTCCTGTATATTGTTAGTTATTTGGGAAGTCTGGTCCGTCGACACAGTCAATAAGTAAATAAATGAATGTAATTACAAGCTAAATAAACACCAATGCGATTAATGGCTCAAGTTCTGTGTGCGGCCACAGGATGGGGGAAATGGGGGGGGACTGGGGCGTGGAGCTATGCCACACACAATATAATAGTGGACTCCCGTACACATGTGTATTTGTGTGTGTGTGTATGCGTGCGTGTGTGTGGTTTGGAGGGGAAAGAAATTGTCATAGGCTGCTTTAAGGCGGTTTAAGGCATGCCCCAGTAGATGGCATCAAAAGTATTGCTTTTCCCCCAAAAGCAGGTGAATTTTTTTTTCTTTTTTGTTTTACGTTTTTGTGTCTTCTTCTTTTTGTTTATATGATTTTTAAAAATTTTTCAGTTTTCATTTTTTGTTTCGTTTTTTGTGTATGGCAAAAATGCCAAGAAGTCGCGGCCGCAGCTTTTGCATAAAGTAGAAATTTACACATTCTTAGTAAAATAAATACAGCAGCAGCAAAGGAAAAATACAAAACAAAAAACATAAAACAAAAAATACAAAAAATATAAAATAAAAAATAAACAAAAAAAAGAGAGAGAGAGAAAAAACCAGCATGCATATTTGCCAAATGCTAGAAGAAAGAAACAAAATTAAAATAAGATGAGAAAGACCACACAGCGCGTAAAGAACTTGAGAACGAAATTCTTATAATTTTTACACATGCCTCATACCCGATGCTGCCACAAATCTGTGCTTTCTCCTGCCCCCCCTTTCTTCCTGTACCCCGCTTGCCCAGCAGCCACCTCCGTGTTCCTGTCTCGTGTCCTGTGCCGCGGTAAGCGACGCTTTTTCTAAAAGGCTTAGCAAAAAATGCTTTTTAACATCAGCAAAGTGGGTGGATGGGGTAGACTAGGGGTGAAGGGGTGAAGCGACGGAGGGATGGAAGGGCGGATACGGGGTTCAAGAAATGGCCTGGCAAAAAGATTTCAGCTCGTCATTTATGCGTTTATCTCCGACCACCAACAACGTCGCGTTGTGGCAAGTTTTTCCAGGCGCTTGCCCCTTCCACACGAAACAGTTGTATATTTTCTACTTGCATTTCTCTTTGTGAAAGAGGAAGAGAGTGTGAGTGTACGTGTGAGTGTGAGTGTGAGTGTGAGCGTAAGTGTTAGTGTTAGTGAGTGCATGTGAAGTGTGCATGTTGCGGCATTTGAATGGTTTGAGTAGTTCGAGTTGAGTTTTCAAATTTAGATATAAACAATAATAATTAATAAATAATTTATTACCACAGGAACTTTACTCATTTTTATTTCTTTATATTTTGTAAAATTTATTTTCGATGTAATTATTGTTTTTTGTTTCTTTTCTTTAAATAAATACATTATTTCTATTGCACTTTTAACAACTCGTGACCGACGTTGGGCGCCATGAGAGTTGTCGCATTGTAGCGCCCAGTGCGGTCTCTTAGGCCTCAAACGATGCGACATATGCAGCACGCCTAAAATTATGCAACTGTAAATGCTGCGCAGATGAGGGGAGGGGGGAGGGGAGGTGCATATGTTGGGTATAAAACAGAGCTCAGCTGCGCCTCCAGATAGAAAAAACATCCAACGTTCGCGTTGCATGTGCGACCCAATGCAAATCTTTTCTTCTGGCCTCTGAAAAGCCCCGGACTGAACCAGAATGCAAACTGGCAAGCCGGGAAATGGACAAACTGGGAAATGGGCAAGCTGGGAAACTGGCAAACAAACAACACGTAGGCAAAGAAAAATACGCGAAAATTATATTTAAGATGACATTTTATTTGGCTTTGGCTTTGGCTTTCGCTTCGGCTAGGCATCCGATTTTGTCCAGCCTGTGGTTGCCGGTTGCGTGCAACACAACTGACAATGTGCGAGTGCGAGTGTGTGTGTGTGTGTGTGTGTGCGTGTGTGTATGTGTGTGTACCTTGTTAACCTGTTCTTTCGTTTGTTTAGCACTTTGTGTGGCTGGGCTGTTTGTCTGTTTGTCTCTCTGTTTGCCATTGTCTCGCGCCTGGGCAAAAAGAACGGCGGCCAATTAGCCCAAGCCCAAGCCCAAACCCAAAGCCAAGCCCAAACCCAAACCCATATACACATCGCCAGCGAGTCCCATTCGGAATCGGAGTGCAAGTTAAAGGCGGACTTGTCCTTAATTAGGAGTGTTTATGTGTAGCTTTTCGTGGAAGCTATGCAAGCTGCACTAAGCCGCATCTTGGCGCAGATTCTTGTCCAGCTCCTGCTCCCTGTCCATGCCCACATCCTGGCTGGTATCTAATATATGTATATATATATATATATATATATATATATATATATATATATATATGTGCACGCATTGTCGACAATTGTTACAGTTGCACGGCTGCTTTTTAATTAACATTTAACACGTTTGCCGCGCACTCCAGGTCCGAGCATGACCCATGCATGACATACATCAAAAGCAGCATAGACACACAGACAGACATACAGACAGAGAGACAGACAAACAGACGGACAAAATTCAGACAGAAGGAGATTAGCAAAATATATATACACATACATAGATATAATATATATTTGAGAAACAAAACGCAAAAAAAGGCCAACACGAATGCGGCAGGTGCTCATCATCATCGTTAACAACAACAACAACAACAGCAACTGCAACAACAGCGGCGACGACATCATCAACGCTGTGTTGCTTGTGTACCGGCATGGGGGCTGGGGGAGGTGGGGGCGTGGCTGCCATTACACGCGTTAATTTCATTAAAATTAAACACATGCACGGCCAAAAACAAAAGGCGGCCCTTTTAAGTAGCTGACGCTGCTAGGTTGCGAGTAATATAAAAATAACATTAGCATGTCCTTCTACAGGACACCTTTTTTTGGTTTTAACTTTTTTCTTCTCCTTTTTTTTTTTTTTTGAGTGCTTTCGGTCAGGCATACGGTTGTCGTCACCCACGTTGGGCGCCATACCAGAGAAGCCCTCACGTCGAACCGACAATGAGCTGCGTTTTACGTGTGCATCCTCGCGGTGGCCCACTCAAACCCACCAGCACTTTTGCCACACCTCGGCAGTAGCACCTCACCTAATCTCACCCCTCCCCTCTGCCACCTCCACCTCCATTCTCCGCCCTTCGCTCAATCCAACTCCGACATTGCAACAATCTGCTGTGCTCTTTGTCAAACGTTTCTTTCTCTGTTTGTCTGCCTGTCAAACGTGCACTGCATACATTTAGGCCGCGTTATTAAAATTTCTCGTTTTTTATTTTCATTTTCCTTTTTTTTTTTGTTGCTTTTAAGTTGCATTTCTCTGCCAAAAAAAAAAAAAAACGGAAACCTCAAATGTAATGCACAAATCTCAAATGGATGCTTCAGACTTACGAGTACATTGGCTTAGACTTGGACGCGGCTGTTTGTGCATTTAACCGCAGCCAAGTGGCACTTAAAAAGTGCCAAATATGCGTATGTACATATGTATGTGTTTATATGGTACATACACATTTCACAGGTATTCCACAATGTTGAAACAATCGAAATGCTAATCAATTGCAAAAGAACAAAAATCTTTACTAAAAAAACAACAAAATTAATTGAAAGTTTTTGTTTGTGTTTTTGTTTTTGTTTGCTTATATCAAATGGAAATAAATTTACAACTTTAGTTGAGAGCATTTAAATTATTCAGAGATTGAAATAAATGTGCTTTATTGTGCCGATTTCTTCGTTGTGTTTGGGGGGGGGGGGGGGGGGGGGGGGGGGGTGGGGGGGGGGGGGGGGGGGGGGGGGGGGGGGGGGGGGGGGGGGGGGG